>VUYV01000867.1:25149-80802 GCA_008711295.1 Anarhynchus alexandrinus | reverse complement strand
CCCGGTTGGGGTGGCAGAGCAGTGGCACAGGCTGCCCAGGGGGGTGGGGGAGTCCCCTTCTCTGGAGGTTTTCAAGACCCGCCTGGATGCAGTCCTGAGTGCTGTGCTCTGGGCAATCCTGCTTTGGCAGGGGAGTGGGACTGGGTGAGCTCCAGAGGTCCCTTCCAACTCTGAAAATTCCATGAAATTCCGAGTCTATCACTGGGTACTGATAGAACACCTCAGTCAACAACCACAGTGCAAGAAGTTACCAGTTCAAGGCTGGGCTGCGTAAGTATTCAGCTCCCCGCGCACTTCTCCAGCTCTCACAGTCTCCCTCCAGAGCTCAAGATTTGTCTTCTCTGCCTCTGACCCTCCCTCCGCAGAGTTCAGCCATTGCCATGGCGCAAAGAGGTGCCGTTTGTGATGTCACGACAGCTGAACGTATGCAAGGGCAAAGAGTGAACACAGCCGACTCGGGCCAAGGCATTTGGGCGAAGGTGAGGAGCGTGCTAAGGAGAAGCAGGCTTGTTTGGTAGTGCCTTCAGAAGGGAGAAAGAGGCCGCAGTGCAGAGCCAGGTGCAGGCTGAACGGCTTGTCTCCTCACTTTTCACCCACCCGATGAGTGGATCAAGCGGCTGAGCAATAAACAGCCCAGAAGGGAGGTGATGCCTCCTCCGCCTTTTCAGCTATGAGTGCAAACTCCAGCTGTGCAATGGGATGTAAAGCACTACCTTAAACAAAGGGATGGACATTTAGCAAAGGCCACCGTGTTAGACAACACCAGGGGATGTGCCAATTGCACTGGCCCTGCCCAGTCAGGACTTCCACGTGCTGTAGAGGGTATAAGGTCCCCGCAGGGCACAGGAGGAGTATGTTGGGGAAGACAGTCTGGGTTAGTCCTGCCTTGGGCAAAGGCAAACCCATACGCGCAACTGCTTTTGCAGTCAATGACAAACCCGAGTAAAGAGGGGCATTGATGGTATAGAGTAAGGGGTGGATAATGTCCTGGTTCCGGCAGGGATAGGGTTAATTTTCACCAGGAGCTGACTCGGTACACAGGGACTCCATACCATGTCCTTGTGAGCCATCCCCAGTCTATAGCCGGGGAGCTGGCTGGGGGTAGGGAGCTCGAAATCCCCACTCAGGAGCGGGCTGGGGCCTCCTGGGTCTGGTTGGTGCACAGTGGTACAGTAGTTGTGTCTTGTACATTCCTCTCTCAGTTTTATTGCTGTTGTTTTCCTCTTTCCTTCACTGCTCTGTTAAACTGCCGTTATCTCAACCCATGAGGTTTGCCTTTTTCTTCTGATTCTCCCCTCATCCCCATGGAGGGTGCGGGGAGCGAGCGTGTGCCTGGTCTCCCCCCGGGTGCTCCTGCCCGGCTCCATGTGGCTGCTCCTGCCCGGTCCCGTGGGGATGGTCCTGCCTGGTCCCACGTCTGTGTCTGTGTCCTTGTCCCTGTCCAGACCCGCATCTGCATCCCTGTCCAAATCAACCGCCACCCCCAGTTGCTCCATGCCAAGGCACTGGGTGTCATGGCTTCGGCTGGGGTGGGGGTGACTTTCTTGCTAGCAGCTGGTGGAGTGCTGTGTTTTGGCTTTGGGAGGAAGACAGCGTTGGCAGCGTGCTGGTGGTTTTGACTGTTGTGGAGCAATTGAGGCCTTTCCTGCTCCTCACCCCACAGCCAGCGAGCGCTGGGGGACACAAGGAGTTGGGAGGGGACACAGCGGGGACACCCGACCCCGGCTGGCCCCAGGGACATACCACCACACAACGTCACGCTCCGTCCATAAAGCTGGGGAAGCAGAAGGAGGGCGGGACCATGGGGCGATGGTGTTTGTCTTCCCAAGTCACCATCCCACAGATGGAGCCCCGCTCTCCTGGGGACGGCCGAACACCCGCAGGGGCCGGGAAGCGGTGACCGCATTCCTGGTTGGGCCTCGCTCGTGCGCGGCTCTCCCTTTGCTCACCCAGCTGTCCCCTGTGGCTGCTCCATCCCTGGAGGTGTTCCCTGCTCCTCTGCTTTCGCCACCCTCATCCAACAATTCATCCTCTTCCACTGCATCCCTTTTTTATAGTATGCAGGGAGTGCTAATAATGTCCAGCTCCATGGGGCTCTGTGCCCTGTGCCTCATGTGGAGCTCCATGGGGTGTTCCTGCCGAGCCCTGGGGAGCTGGTCTTGCCTGGCCCCATGGAGATGCTCCTCTTCAGCCCCATGGGCTTGCTCCTGTCTGGCCCAAACTTGCTGCTCTTCATGGCCATCAGGCTCCCCCTGCCCAACTCCCTGGGGCTGCTCCTTTCCATCTCCCTGGAGCCACTTCTGTCTGGTCCCATGGACTTGTCCTCCTCCATGGCCGTGTCCTTTGCCAGCAGCTCTGCTCCAAGGCGCTCCTCCTCTTCAGCTCTGTGGGGCTGGTCCTGCTGGGAACTGCCCCATGCAGCTGAAGAGGAGCAAGCAGCTCCATGCAGCATGCCAAGATCAGGTCCCAAGGGCCGCGCAGGAGCAGCCCCATGGAGCTGGACGGGCGGACAGGTCACAGAGCCCTGTGGACATGCAGCTGCCCCCCAGCAGCCTACCAGCCATGGCCGCGGACAAAGGGGAGCTCATTCTGGAGCTCCTGCACGCTCTCCAGGACACCCAGGCGATGACCAAGCAGTGCCGTGAGCTGGTGCTGGTGCTGCAGGCCCAGGGGCAAGGGGCGGTGGGGGCCATCGGTGGGACCCCCCTGGGGACCCCTCCCATGCCCTGGCCAGGACGGAGACACAGCATCAGGTGGGGCTGCAGGGGGCCAGCGTGTGGCCCCAACACCTTGGAGAGGAGCTGCCAGAAAGGACATGGACATGGACTAGACTGGAGATGGGGCCATGGAGAAGGACACGGTGACAGGAGCAGACAGAAGTGTCTCCATGGAGCTGGAAAGGAGCAGCCCCACGGAGTCGGGCAGGAGGAGCCCTGTGGAGTATGTCAGAACGAGGCCAATGGATGTGAAGCAGAGCAGCCCCCTGGGGTTGGTGGGTCATCCACCCATCCCGTGGCTGGGGGTGCCACCCCCTCAGTCCTGNCTGCCCCATGCAGCTGAAGAGGAGCAAGCAGCTCCATGCAGCATGCCAAGATCAGGTCCCAAGGGCCGCGCAGGAGCAGCCCAACGGAGCTGGACGGGCGGACAGGTCACAGAGCCCTGTGGACATGCAGCTGCCCCCCAGCAGCCTACCAGCCATGGCCGCGGACAAAGGGGAGCTCATTCTGGAGCTCCTGCACGCTCTCCAGGACACCCAGGCGATGACCAAGCAGTGCCGTGAGCTGGTGCTGGTGCTGCAGGCCCAGGGGCAAGGGGCGGTGGGGGCCATCGGTGGGACCCCCCTGGGGACCCCTCCCATGCCCTGGCCAGGATGGAGACACAGCATCAGGTGGGGCTGCAGGGGGCCAGCGTGTGGCCCCAACACCTTGGAGAGGAGCTGCCAGAAAGGACATGGACATGGACTAGACTGGAGATGGGGCCATGGAGAAGGACACGGTGACAGGAGCAGACAGAAGTGTCTCCATGGAGCTGGAAAGGAGCAGCCCCACGGAGTCGGGCAGGAGGAGCCCTGTGGAGTATGTCAGAACGAGGCCAATGGATGTGAAGCAGAGCAGCCCCCTGGGGTTGGTGGGTCATCCACCCATCCCGTGGCTGGGGGTGCCACCTCCTCAGTCCTGACCCCAGCGGGAGGGGCTGGCACCGGTGGCACCCACCAAATTCGGGGGAAGGGATGGCTAGTTGGCCCCCAGCTGGCCCCAGAGTCATTCCACGCCACACAACATCACACTCCATCCATAAGTCTGGGGAAGCAGAAGACGGGGCGGGACGATCGGGGCGATGGCGTTTGCCCTCTTCCCAAGTCACTGTCCTGAGGACACAGCCCAGCTCACCTGGGGATGGCCAAACACCCGCCCACGCCGGGAAGTGCCGACCGCGTTCCAGGTGGGGCCTCGCTGGTGCACGGCTCTCCCTCTGCTCACACAACCATCCCTCTCCAACCCCACTGGTGCTCTCCCCATCCCCGTTGGGTGGGCGAGCATCTGCCAGGGTCTGGCTGCCGGCTGGGGTTCCCCCAGGGCCTTCCCCGGCAGCTCCGGCCGGACGCGCTCCGCCACCCCCTGGGCCCCCCACCGCAGCCACCGTGCCCGGGGAGACCTTAGAGTGGCCTTCCAGTCCCTAAAGGGACTCCAGGAGAGCTGGGGAGGGACTTTTTATAAGGGCATGTAGTGATAGGATGAGGGGGAATGGCTTCAAACTGGAAGAGGGGAGATTTAGATGAGATATCAGAAAGAAATTTTTCACTCTGAGGGTGGTGAGCCACACTCAGTCTGCCCAGAGAAGCTGTGGCTGCCCCATCCCTGGAGGTGTTCAAGGCCAGGCTGGACGTGGCCTTGGGCAGCCTGGTCTTGTGGGAGGTGTCCCTGCTCAGGGCAGGGGGTTGGAACTCGATGATCTTCAAGGTCTCTTCCAACCCAAACCATTCTATGATTCTATATTGTGGTGGGAATCTGTTATAAATTGCCCAACCAGGATGAAGAGGCAGATGAAGTATACTGTAAACAGCTGGGAGAAGTCTCAAGATCGCAAGCCCTCGTCCTCAAGGGGGACTCTTTGCTGCATGGCCATGGCCAGAGTNGACCCCAGCGGGAGGGGCTGGCACCGGTGGCACCCACCAAATTCGGGGGAAGGGATGGCTAGTTGGCCCCCAGCTGGCCCCAGAGTCATTCCACGCCACACAACATCACACTCCATCCATAAGTCTGGGGAAGCAGAAGACGGGGCGGGACGATCGGGGCGATGGCGTTTGCCCTCTTCCCAAGTCACTGTCCTGAGGACACAGCCCAGCTCACCTGGGGATGGCCAAACACCCGCCCACGCCGGGAAGTGCCGACCGCGTTCCAGGTGGGGCCTCGCTGGTGCACGGCTCTCCCTCTGCTCACACAACCATCCCTCTCCAACCCCACTGGTGCTCTCCCCATCCCCGTTGGGTGGGCGAGCATCTGCCAGGGTCTGGCTGCCGGCTGGGGTTCCCCCAGGGCCTTCCCCGGCAGCTCCGGCCGGACGCGCTCCGCCACCCCCTGGGCCCCCCACTGCAGCCACCGTGCCCGGGGAGACCTTAGAGTGGCCTTCCAGTCCCTAAAGGGACTCCAGGAGAGCTGGGGAGGGACTTTTTATAAGGGCATGTAGTGATAGGATGAGGGGGAATGGCTTCAAACTGGAAGAGGGGAGATTTAGATGAGATATCAGAAAGAAATTTTTCACTCTGAGGGTGGTGAGCCACACTCAGTCTGCCCAGAGAAGCTGTGGCTGCCCCATCCCTGGAGGTGTTCAAGGCCAGGCTGGACGTGGCCTTGGGCAGCCTGGTCTTGTGGGAGGTGTCCCTGCTCAGGGCAGGGGGTTGGAACTCGATGATCTTCAAGGTCTCTTCCAACCCAAACCATTCTATGATTCTATATTGTGGTGGGAATCTGTTATAAATTGCCCAACCAGGATGAAGAGGCAGATGAAATATTCTGTAAACAGCTGGGAGAAGTCTCAAGATCGCAAGCCCTCGTCCTCAAGGGGGACTCTTTGCTGCATGGCCATGGCCAGAGTGTGGTGGTGAATGGAGCGAAATCCAGTTGGTGGCCGGTCACAAGTGGTGTTCTCCAGGGCTCAGTACTGGGGTTGGTTCTCCTTAGTATCTTTATCAATGACCTGGACGATGGGATGGAGTGCACTCTAAGTGCGCAGATGACACTAAGTTAGACGAGAGTGTTGTCCTGCTTGAGAGTAGGATGCCTCTGCACAGGGATGTGGACAGACTGGATCGATGGGCCAAGGCCAATGGTACGAAGTTCAGAAAGGCCAAGTGCCTGGTCCGTCCTGCACCTGGGTCGTACCAACCCATGGACACTACAGGCCTGGGGCAGAGTGGCTGGAAAGCTGCCCAGCAGAGAAGGACCTGGAGGTGTTGGTGGACAGCTGGCTGAAGATGAGCCAGCAGTGTGCCCATTTGGCCATGGATGGCTGTGAACCTTCAGAAGGGACAGGCCAGGAAGGAGAGGTGGTGGGGTAGCTCTGTACATTAGGGAGACTTTTGACTGTCGGGAGGTTGATGATAGTGAGAAGAGGGTTGAGTGTTGATGGATAAGAATCGGGGAAGGCCAACAAGGCAAGTGTCGTGGCGGGCATCTGCTGTAGACCACCCAACCGGGATGAAGAGGCAGATGGAATTCTCTGTAAGAAACTGGGAGAAGTCTCACAATCCCTAGTCCGGTTCTCATGGGGGATATCAGCTTAGCAGATGTCTGCTGGACAGGAGAGGAAACAGTCTGTGCGGTTCCTGGAGTGTGTGGAAGAGACCTTCCTGACACAGCAGGTGAGGACGCCGACCAGGGATGGGAAGCGTGAAGGCACAGGAGCTGGCCGTCCCCATGTGCCGAAAGGCGAGCCAGCCTGGCTGAGCAGAGAACTTGGGTTGGAACTCAGGGGAAAACAAGGGAGTTTCTGACCTTTGGAAGAAGGGACAGGCAAGTCAGGAGGACTACAAGGATGTCGTGAGGTTGTGCCAGGAGAGAACTGGAAGGGCCAAAGCGCCAAGTAGAGCTCAATTTGGCTACTGCGGTAAAAGATAATACAAAATGTTCCTCTAAATACCTTAACGACAAAAGGAGGGCTACAGTTAATCTCGATCCTTTATTGGATGGGGAGGAAAGATGTCGCTTCTCGATCCTTTATTGGATGGGGAGGAAAGATGTCGCTTCTCGATCCTTTATTGGATGGGGAGGAAAGATGTCGCTTGTCAATTCCTGGTAATGATTCTGAGGGGCCTCTTCTGCCTGAGTCACCTCCTCCAGCCCCACGCCGAAGTCTCTCCAGGTGCTGTCTGCCAGAGGCTCCATTCTGCTTCTGGGCGCAGGTACAACTGAGGGAGCACGGAGCTGAGGGCTGTGCAGCCCAAAGGGAGAGGAGGAGATGTTCATCCAGGGATGGGAGGGGACACTGGGGGAGGGTGCACCTCAGCCCGACCAGGTGTCCATCCCTGTTCCCAGCTCTGCTGCCCAAAGGTGGCCCCTGAGCTTGGGCCTCGGAGTGTTCCAGGATGTCTACAAGATGATGCTGCAGCTGTTCCTCATCTCAGCCCCCCAGGAAACTTCACTCCTTGGCAAGGAGTCCTTCTTCTGGCTCAGTCGTAGAGGAGCTCATTAGTCTTCTGGGCCAAGCGCTGCCACCACCGGTGCTTGCTGAAGCAGAGACAGGGGGGCCACCAGCTGTGGGGCCACCAGTCCTTCAGACGGTGCCACAGCCGGGCACAGCCGTTCCGCAGGCACCCCCTGGCTGACCAGCCACGCTCCCTGCCCATGGGCTTGTGGCGCTGCTCCTTCTTCTCCTGGAGGGCCAGGAGAGCCCCCTTCTCTGTGGCCATGGCTGGGGGGCTGCCAGGGGGCGACTCATCGTCCACGGGGCTCTGCCCCCTGTCCCTCCAGTCCAGCTCTGTGGGGCTGCTACTTTCTGGCTGCTCCCAGTGCTGCTCCCTCTTCGCCTGCAAGGCCTGGAGAGCGTACACGAGCTGTATGATGCGCTCGCCCTTGCCTCTGGCCATGGCTGGGGGTCTGCCAGGGGGTGACGGCGCATCCATGGGGCTCTGAGTTCTGTCCTCCCCATTCGGCGCCATGGGGCTCCTCCTGCCTTGCCCAGCGTTGCTGCTCTCTGTATCCATCAGGCTCCTCCTGCCCGACTCCCTGGGGCTGCTCCTTTCCAGCACCATGGAACCACTTCTGTCTGGTCCCATGGGCTTTTCCTTGTCCATGGCCACCTCCTTTCCTGGCAGCTCCGCTCCAAGGTGTTGGGGCCGCACGCTGGCCCCCTGCAGCCCCAGCTGATGCTGCGTCTCCATCCTGGCCAGGGCATGGGAGGGCTCCCCAGGGGGGGTCCCACCACAGGCTCGTGCCGCCCCTTGCTCCTGGGCCTGCAGCTCCTGCAGCAGCTCACAGCACTGCTTGGCCAGGGCCTGGATGTCCTGGAGAGTGCGGAGGAACTCCAGGATGAGCTCCCCCTTCTCCCTGGCCGTAGCTGCGGCGCTGCTGGGGGACATCTCCACATCCATGGGGCTCTGCGCCCTGTCCCTGCTGTCCGTGGGGACCCGCTCTTGCTCGGTCCCCCCTGGCAGCTCCAGTGGGGTCTCCTGTCCAAGGGCTGGCCCAGGTTGTCCCACCGTCTCCTCAACAACAGCCTTGGGGGACTGGGGGCGTCCCGGGTGTTGGAGTGCCGCCAGCTCCTCCATCGCACCGGGCCAGGGCTCTGGGAAGGAGTAGAGGGAGCCCCGGGGAGAGGAGCTGCTCCCCGACAGGGAGCCCAGGGAGTCCATGGAGGCCAGCGGGGCCCGTGGGGACACGCGCTCCCTGCTCGACACCTCGGTGCTGGTCCTGCAGAGGAGAGAGAAGAGACCCCGCTGCACCCTATACCCCATCGGGACCCGCGGGCAGCACCCCCTCCTTGGCCGGCGGGCAGGGCTGCCCAGCACAGGCAGGGGCAGGGCACGGGGTGAGGGTCTGGGGCAGGATCTGGGATCTCCCCAACACTCACTGCTTGTCCTGTGTTGGCCTGGGCTTCCCCACTTCTCCATGAGCAGTTGGAGAACCTGCAGATGGAGGAGAGGGAGTGAGTGGGCGGTAACCCCCGGCAGAGACCTCGCTCAGGGCTGCCGTGGGCTGTCGGCCATTAGCAGTGCGCTCGGTGCCGGGGACACTCACTGCTCTGCTCCTCCGGCCGGGCTCTCGCCGCCCTCATCCGATGTTTTATCCTCTTCCACCGCCTCTGCAGAACCTCCAGGAGCTGGGTGGGACAGGAGAAGGTCTTAGCCCCTCACCACAGCCCCTCGCGCCACGCCACTGCACGCCACCCCACGCCGTGGCACAGTGCGGTGCAGTGTGGTGTGGTGCAGCGGTCACCTACCCAGACCCAGGTGGTGACCAGCACGACAAAGACCACCCCGAGCACCACGCTGATCATCAGGAGTGAGGCCACCTCAGCCAGGGAGGGGACGTGAGCGCACTCCATGGCACTGGCTCAGGTGTGGCCGTGGTGCTCCGAGTCACGAGCTCAGTCCCCGGTGATGGAACCCTCAACACTGCAGAGGCTGAGGCTGCAGTCTGCCCAGACGAGGCCAAACTGCAGTGCCCAGCACCCGCTGCCGGCGCCTGTGGAGCAGGTACCCCCCCTTTTATAATGCGCAGGGGGGCACGCCACCCTTTGTGACATCACAGGGCAGTCAGAGCCCCCCTTTGTGACATCACAGGGCAGGCATGCCCCCCTTTGTGACATCACAGGGCAGGCAGAGCCCCCCTTTGTGACATCACAGGGCAGGCACGCCCCCCTTTGTGACATCACAGGGCAGGCAGCACCCCCCTTGGTGACACCCAGTGGCCCCCACACCCCCTTCCCTGTCCGGTACAGGGAGATGTGAGGGGCTCAGGAGGGGCTGGAATGTCCCCCTGGAAATCGGGGGTGGCAGCTGGGGGAAGCTCACGGGGTCTGCAGGGCAGGGGACTCTTGGGGAACTTGACGGGGAGGGAGAAGGAGAAGGAGAAGAGGGAGAAGGAGGAGGAGGAGGAGGAGGAGGAGGAGGAGAAGGAGAAGGAGAAGGAGAAGGAGAAGGAGAAGGAGAAGGAGAAGGAGAAGGAGAATCATAGAATCATAGAGTGGTTTGGGTGGGAAGAGGCTTTAAAGACCATCCAGTGCCACCCCCTGCCCCAGGCAGGGCCACCTCCCACCAGCCCAGGTTGCTCCAAGCCCTGTCCAACCTGGCCTTGAACACCTCCAGGGATGGGGCAGCCACAGCTTCTCGGGGCAACCTGCGCCAGGGGATCACCACCCTCACAGGCAACAATTTCTTCCTCATATCTCATCTAAATCTCCCCTCTGTCAGTGTCAAACCATTCCCCCTCGTCCCATCGCTCCCCTCCCTGACCCAGAGTCCCTCCCCAGCTCTCCTGGAGCCCCTTTAGGCACTGGAAGGGGCTCGGAGGTCTCCGCGGAGCCTTCTCTTCTCCAGGCTGAACCCCCCCAACTCTCCCAGCCTGTCCTCCCAGCAGAGGGGCTCCAGCCCTCTGGTCATCTTCATGGTCCTCCTCTGGACGTTCTCCAGCAGGTCCATGTCCTTCTTGTGTTGGGGACTCCAGAGCTGGACGCAGTACTCCAGGTGGGGTCTCACGAGAGTGGAGTAGAGGGGCAGAATCCCCCCCTCGCCCTGCTGGCCACACTTCTGCTGATGCAGCCCAGGATGCGGTTGGCCTTCTGGGCTGCGATCGCGCATTGCTGGCTCATGTTGAGCTTCTCATCAATCAGCACCCCTAGCACCACCTTGCCCACTGCCGCTCTAACCCCTCATAGAAGGCCACCAAATTTGTCAGGCATGACTTGCCCTTGGTGAAGCCATGCTGGCTGCTACCAATCACCTCCTCTTTTTCCATGTGCCTCAGCAGTTTCCAGGAGGATCTGCTCCATGATCTTGGCGGGCACAGAGGTGAGACTGACTGGTCTGTAGTTCTCTGGGTCTTTCTTTTTTCCCTTTTTGAAAACAGGGGTTATGTTTCCCCTTTTCCAGTCAGAAGGAACCTCACCAGACCGCCATGACTTCTCAAACATGATGGATAGTGGCTTAGCAACTTTGTCTGCCGGTTCCCTCAGGACCCGCGGAGGTATCTCATCAGGTCCCATGGAGGAGGAGGAGGAGGAGAAGGGTGTCCCCCCCACGTTCGGCCACTGTCCCCCTCCCCACTGGCTGATGGGACCCCTCGCCTGGGGGGACCCCACTCCCGATGGCATGAGCCCCAACGCCTCCGACGGCGGTCTGTGGGGTGCACGGCGTCGATAGGGGCGAGGGGTCCATCCCCCCGGCACAGGCTCTCGGGCAGGGTGGGGTCAGCGCCTGCCCCCCCCCAGCATCCAGGGTGAGCACGACCGAGACACCATCGCTGTGGCAGAAGAAGAGCCAGAGGTCACTCGGCCAGAGCCGACCTCGTCGTCAGTCTTTTGAGGTCTGATCAGTAAATGGAGGGATGTAAAATATCTCACAAGCACAGATGGACCGGCGGCAGCGCGCCGCTGTTTACTGCAGGCAAAGTTGGGGTGGGATACAGACATCATCCGCATAAGGTTTCTGTACATATCCTAAACGTTACATGCATGCAAAAACTGTCCCGTACGAACCCGTCGGTGCCACGTACGCTCCCTTGTGACCTTCGCTGGGGCCACCGGACCCTGCAGCGGCATCCTGGGGGGCTGCAGCGGACGCGGTCCCTGGCTGGGCAGGGCGGCAGAGGCCGGTGGGGATGCAGGAGGGGGCAGGAGGTGGCCGGCACCCCTGGGAGCAGTGGCCACAGCTTGGGGTGCTGCGGGGTGTCATGGGCGGCTTTTGGGGTGATGTGAGACCCCCGAGCTGCACCGATAACCGAGGGAGTGGGAGGGCTCAGGGAGCAGGGCCGGGGTGGGCGTCCCGCTGTCGGGCTCCTCTTCCCCGGGGCTGGTGGAGGTCCCACCCTGCAGGTCCGTGGGGGTCAGGGGGTGCTCAGGACGAGCCACCCTCATGGGACACCCGTGGCCACCACCATCCCATGGGGATTTCGTGCGCAGGGAATGCATCGGGGCGGTGGGCCCATGGGTCCCTCAGGCAGCTTTGCCCAGGACCAGCACACTCATGAGGAAGACCATGAGGAAGAAGACCCACATGAAGAAGCGGTCCATCACCTTGGCCACCTTCTTCCACTCGCCGGTCCGGCGCTGGTTGGCTCGGTGGCGCCGGAAGCAGCTGGCGATGTAGTCGACGTTCCTCAGCAGGCCGTCGTGGTGGCACAGGCAGCGGTCCCGGGGGCAGCCCCCTGCCTCAGCACCCACCGCCCCCTCCCCGGGGCTCTCCCCTGACCCCCCAGCCTCCCCCCTGCCCACCCGCCTGCCCAGCGCCCGCCGGGGGCTCTTGCAGCTCTCGCCCACCTCGTAGACGCAGCAGAGCCGGGCCATGTGGTGAAGGATGAGCCGCCTGGCCCAGGGGGGCACGGGCCGGGCCCCCGGGCCACAGTGGTGGACGTTCATGATGAAGATGGTCAGCGCGGTGGAGGCCGTGATCATGGTCATGGTGGCGATGTAGTACTTCCCTGCGTGGGTAACGGGTGGTGACGCCACAGCGGAAGCAGGGAGACACCTGCACCCCCCCCTCCCCGCACCGCAGCCGCCCTGGCATGGGTGCTGCCCATCACCCCGGTGCGCGCGCCCTGGTTCCATGGGAGGGTCATGGGTGCCGTCGAGGCTCACCAATGAGCGGGACGCTCTCTGAGGGCGGCATGCTCTCTGCCACCAGCAGCTGGAAGACAGTGAGTGCCAGCAGCACCGTCACCCCCAGCGAGACCTTCTCCCCCGAGTCGGCCGGCAGGTAGAAGCCGAGGGGTGCCAGGAAGGAGACCATGATGCAGGGCAGGAGCAGGTTGAAGATGTAGAAGGAGGCGCGGCGGCGGAGGAGCAGGGTGTAGGTGACGTCAGGGTAGGGCTCAGAGCAGCAGCCATAGGTGATGACGTTCCTCGTGGCCGGCATGCCCAGCACCTCCCATTCCACATTCTCCACAAAGTCCGTCAGGTCCCCGGTGTCCAGCTGGTTGCGGAGGTCGATCTGGTTCCCGTTGTAGGTCCAGGAGCCGAAGGTGAGGCGGCAGCGCTGCCCGTCGAAGGGGAAGTAGGAGACATCCACCTTGCAGGAGCTCTTGGTGATGGCTGGTGAGTCCCACATGATGTGCCCGTCGGAGCGCAGCACCACGTTGGTCTCCATTGAGCCGCCGAAGCGGTCGTCGGCACTGGGGGAGGGACGGCCGTGGGGCCGGGATGGCCCCAAGCCACACGTGGGGCACGGGTCTGCAGGGCTGGGGCCTGCCCCAACGCCATGCCCCCTCCCCACGTCTCCCTACCCCAGGAAGAGGGGGCTCAGTGCCCGTGGCCGCCCCCACGGTGACACGTCCCAGCCAGCAGGTCGGTGTCAGGCATGCCAAGCTGGTGCCAGCCCCCCCCTGCCCCCACCTTGTCACCCAGTTGGGGTGACCGTCACCCCACGTCACCCACACCATGACCCCCCGCTCCCTTGTTGGCAATATCCCCTGCAGCCCCCCAGCCCCGGGAGCAGCCGGGGGGGTGGGGGGTGGCCGAACACAACCCACTTGTTGTAGAGGATGATGTCCGGCCGCCAGACGTAGCTGCTGGGGATGCGGATGCTGTCGATGCCGTCGTAGGCGTCCTTGTCCCAGGTGAGGTGGGCATCCAGCCAGGCCTGGCGGACCCACAGGTAGGAGGTGAGGACCTGGTTCCTCTCGTCCTGCCGAGGGCAGAGGGTGAGCGCAGGGTTGGACCCCAGTGCTGCTCACCACCCCCTCCCCGGGTCCCAGCCCAGTGGCCTCTGCGAGGGTCCGGAGACACTGGGCTGCCTTTGGGGGACTGTGCTGGTTTGGGGGGCTGGGGAGGGCTGAGCTGGTTTCCAGTGGTCTGAGCTCATTTTGGGGAGGGCTGTGCTGATTTGGGGGGGGGTCTGAGATGTCTTCAAGTGGTGTGAGCTGACCTGGGGGCAGCCGGGCTGGTTTCGAGGGGTCTGGGCTGGTTTTGAGGGATGAGCCTCAGCCCCGGGTGGAGCAGGACCCGTGTGGGGGAGAGCAGAGCCCGTCTGAGAGGTGGGCAGGAGTGCGACGGGGAAGGTGAGATTTGGGCTGGGATGCCGGTGCCGTTGCCGTGCCCGGCCACTCACCATGTCGATGATCTGGGAGAGGGTGACCTGGAGGGTGACGTTGAGCGCCCGGTCCGTGTCCTCCACGGGGCGCAGGGCGCTGGAGTAGTTGGCGAAGAGGTCGTGGAGCAGCTTGTAGGCGAACCTGCCCTGTGCCCCCCGGCAGCCTGCGGGGACCCAGAGCGGGGCTGGGGGGGGCCGCGGCCGCGAGCACCGGGGGTGCAGCCGGAGCCCTCCCGAGGGAGCCCCAGGACCCGGCCACGGGGACCCACCAGCAGCTGAGCGTGGTGGGGGAGCACGCTGGGACTCCCATCCCTCCCCACCACCAGCCCGAGCCCCCCCATCCTGCTGACCCCGTCCCCCACCCCGGGATGCCCGACGTGCAGGGACGCTGCTGCTCGCAGGGCCTGCGGGACCCTCTCCCCGTGCCCGGGGCTGGGTGGGGGTCAGTGCCCCTCGCCGCCCCCTCGGCCACTTACCCGGGGCCAGCAGGCAGCCGGCCAGGCAGAGGGCGAGCAGTGGGCGAGCTCCGCGCTCCATCCCGCCACGCTCCCGGGCAGGTCCTGGGGGACACGGAGAGGGGGTGGACCGTGTCACCTGCAAGCACCGGGGTGACGTCAGGGCTGGGACAGGGCGGGGGGGCACAGCCCCCCCCAGGGACTGACAGTCTCCGTGCAGTGAGCGCTGTGGTGGGGGGTAACGGAGAGCGACCCCCGAGGGGCCCCAGCTGGGAGCTGGCAGGGGGGTGGGAGGGGGTTTGGGGTCCAGGACCGTGGTGACAAGGACCACGCGGTGGGCTGGAGCAGGCAGGGACAAGGTCACCACTTGCCGTGTTGTCTGGAGCTTCTGCCGGCAGCTTCGTGCCCAACCGGCAGCTTCGTGCACTGGAAAGCACCGTCTCGAGGTGCCTCTGGCCCCGGGGGGCTGCAGGGATGTGGGGGGGGTTGCTCCCCACAATCCTGGTCCAGAGCAAGCTGGAGGAGACTTCAGGGTTGAAAGGGAGACATGGGGGCACTGAAGCCCACCGAGGCTGTGGCAGTGGGAAGAGCCGAGGGCAGATGCTGCAGACTGCTGTGCACGGTAAGGGACATCCCGTTCTGTGGTACCAGTAAAAGAGCAAAGAAAAGGAAGAGGAAGATTATTCCCGTTTGGCGAGAACAGAACCCCAGGAGGTTAAGGGATGTGACCCAGGAGACAAAGCAGCAAAGTGGCAGAGCATCTCGCCGGCTCCAGCCCTGCGGGAGGCCCCCGACTCCCGCTCCCCCCGCGCCTCCATGGCGCCCTTCCCACGCCGGTGCCCGGCGGCAGATGCCAAGCAGCGCGCCGATCGGTTTTAAGGCCAGAGGTTTTGTTTCCAGGCAGTGAATTATTCATCCCCAGCCCGACATCCCGCCCGCGCTTGCTCCTGCGCCAGGGCAGCAGCTGGGCTCGCAGAGAGGCAATTACGATAATGGAAGGGGGCGAAGCCGGAGCGCCCTGGCTCCCTGCGCGGTGGAGACGGTGTCACGTTTAACGTGCGGTGATGCCAGCGCGGCAGGACAGCCGCCCCGCGTGGGTGAGGAGACACAAATCGCCACTGCTTTTATGGCGTTTCGTGGCCGAGAGCTTCCAGAAGAGACCACCAGGCACCGGGCATAGCCCCACCTCGGGTCTGGATTTGTGCCCAGCCGAGGACACGCACCTCTGCTTTCTTTAACCCCTTTTCCAGCACACCCCCCCCCCCCCCCCACTTTTCAGCCTGGAAAAAGTCTTTCCTGTGTTGAGTGGAAAAGCTCTTCCCCCCATTTGCCATGAAGCAGTAACCTGGCCCATCCCTCAGCTCTTTCCCAAAATCCCCCTTCCAAGAAAGGACATTTTTCCCCCCCAGCGCCATCACTGGCTGCACAGCCTCCTCCCAGATCCCAGGCGGACGCACCCCACCAGCCCGCAGCTCCCCCCATCCTCCTTGAGACAGGGGTGACTCTCTTCTGAAGGAACCTCCCCTGATCCCCACGACCTCTCAAAGGTACCCGAGCAGCCTTGCAGCTCCTCCACGCTGCAGGGCGCACCCTGCCAGGTCCCACAGACCTGGGACACCACGTCCAAGTGGTCCCTGGCCTCACCCCTCTCCACCAGGGCAAGTCTTCCTCACCCTGACCTTCTCCACTGGTCTCCAGGCCCCGATGCAGTCCTACCAGTAAAGACCAAGATGAAGACAACACCCAGTACCTTTTCCATGTCCTTGGTGACCAGGTCCCCGTTCCCTTTCCACACTGAGCCACCTTTTCCCTCATACATCAGTGCTGATGTACCTGTAAACACCTTTCCTGTTCTCCTCAGCTCCCTCAACAGATGCAGCTCTGGGGACAGCTCAGCTTCCCCACGCTGCTCCTGTGCCACCACCTGAGCCAGCCCGCACCACCCACATGGGACAAGCCAAGGGACACGCGCCTACGAAACTGAAATCTTACTTAAAAAGCAAAGGAAACCGTGGGAATACTATAAACATTTTATTTATTGTTTTCAAAAAGACAGGAAAATAATCTAGATCATTTCTTTATATTTTTTTTTTTTAATAAAAACCTTTGTATAATCCTCATGCATAAAGACCTTCAGTGAGCCAACGCAGAGCAGCGCCAGGCGGGCTGGGAGCCGTTGGCCACTGCGAGCGGTGGCTGGCTGGCTGTGGCAGGAGGCGCCGCCGCAGTAACCCTGAAATCAGAGCAGACCCCCGGACGGCGCCTTTCCTTCCTCCAAAAAAAGAGAGTCGGTTTCTAAACATGGTAAGAGTAAAGACTGCACACACCAGAGCACACGGACACGGTCAGCGGTTCGCTTGCGGGATGTTCGTAGGCTGGATGGCGGCTCCGCTCGGTGTGCCCCAGCCACGCAGCAAACACGGTGAGGAGGGCACGTGCCCGGCGGCACATGGTGGCAGAGGGGCGGCCCCGGCACTCGCTGCCCACACGCGCGGTGGCCGAGAGGCAGCCAGGCTGCTCCGCTCCGCGGGCAGGTGACCTCTTTTGGCAGTTTGGCTTTGGGCGCAGAATTTGCTCCCGCCCATCCAAAGCCTGGAGTCCAGGAACGCGGCAACTATTAGGACGAGCTCCTGGGTTTTCCTGCGCGCGGGGCCCAGGAGATGTCCGTCCTCGGGGTGCAGAGCTGCCCACACACAGGTGTCACCTCCCCTTCCCCTGAGGCAGGGAAGTAGCTTGCTTTGCTTTTGGAAATGGAGGATGGAGAAATGAGAGAAACACCACGTTCGCGGGTCTCCAAATCAGCAAGAGAATGCAGGAAAAGACACTTCTGAACTTAAGTTTCTTCTCCCCACCCCCCACCCCACCCCCAGAGCAAACTTTTAACACCAAGCCCCAGTTAAAGCTCATCCGCAGTCAGTTCAGGTGCCAACGGTTCATCAGTTCACTGAGCGCAGCCTCACCCAAGCGGGAGTCTGCCCCCAGGAAACTGTCCCAGAACTTGTTTCACCGTCCTCTGCGCTGCAGCGAAAGGAGTGAGAAGGATGCACCAGGAGACGAAGCCCCCCCCGTGCCCCCGCCACAGGCACAGTCTCACCTGCAGACAGGTTCGGCAAAGAGGTGCTTTATTGACTGGAGGAGAATGTTGTGTGGTTGAGGGTGCCAGCCAGCAGGGTCCCACCAGTCTCAACGCTCCCCCGGGTTACACCAACTCCTGCGTTAGCCCACGTACTAAAGCTGTTTTACACCTCTATGGAGAAACCTGCGTGGCTAGAGAGGTTGTTCACCCTCAGAACACGGGTAAGGGGTAACAAACTGGTAACAAACTGTCCGACGGGTGGAAGGGATTCTTCCTCAGTGAGTCACTACTGTCAGCTCCCGGAGGTAAGACTGGGTGAGGTTGCGGAGCTCCTCCAAGGCATAGTCCTCCGGCATAGGCAGCCGGCCGATGTGTGGAGCGAGCAGGCGAAGAGGGACGCGCTGCAGGTCAGGCGTGGAGTCGGAGACGGGTTCTGGGGCGTGCTGCAGGCTGAGGACCACCCGCAGCAGGTTAGCGATGCGCTTGGCCATATCTGGAAAGAGCAGGAAGAGGATTGTTTCCACATGCTCCACACCACGCTCCGGAGCGGGAGCTTGCACGCGAACACTGCGGAGCTCTCCCTGTGGAGGGGTGAACTTCAACAGCGACTCAACAGGGAATGCTGGCGCAAAGGCTTTTGGTGGGGCTGGTGGAACCATGCCCCCGTGT
Organism: Anarhynchus alexandrinus; assembly: GCA_008711295.1. NCBI lineage: Eukaryota > Metazoa > Chordata > Aves > Charadriiformes > Charadriidae > Anarhynchus > Anarhynchus alexandrinus. Next base: position 62,861 of record VUYV01000867.1, on the reverse strand, counting down.
GACCTGGCCTCTCCTCAGCTCCAGCAGGGAATCTCCTCTCCCCATACAGACTTCCTCCATGAGTCTAATCAAAATTTATCCTAATTCCTCAGACCAGACTGTTTTCTGTAGGTATGCTCATGCTTTATTTGGCACCAGACACTTCACTGCTTATTGTAAGAGACCAGAGACTGGATGCCACATCAACCAGGCAACAAAAACTGCCTGAAGCCATGACCAAGAGCTGTAAGTACAGTGACTACTGGAGCGCCACACCAGTTTTACAGCACTGGCTGGGCGGGTTGTAAAACCGCCTTTCCCAGTGGGCTGCCAGACGTCGCTGTCCCCGTACCTGACTGCGCCAGGCGGTCCTTCGCGTTGTGGCACTGGATCTGCTCTATCCTGTTGCACAGCGACGTCACTTTGGTATGTAACCGCTCCAGCTCGTAGGTGGAACAATCCAGCTGAAAGCAAAGAGAGTCGGCCTCTGAGTCACCCAACGCCTTTCCACAGAATCGCTCGCAGACTGCCCGAGTGTGCTCAAAGCCAAATCCACCCAACGGCAGACAGTTATGCTAAAACCTGTTCGACATTAACACCTGAAGTGGGTCTGGAGCTGAATTTGAGGGGACTGACATGCAGACTCCCCAGTAACTAGCTAAATGCTAGTTCTGCTCCTTCTCTTTCCCTTGTCTCACTGCCACACTCCCTAGAGCGCGTTTGCAGGGCAGAGCCCACATCTTACTTCGACACTATCTACCAAATCTCTCTGTATTTCCAGAGATGCTGCTAGCGTCTGCCAAAGGGATACACTAACATCAGCCCTGAACAGTAAAAGGTTATTCTAAAAGCGAGACTCTAGCAGCTTCCAAACTGCAGGGAAAAAAAAAAACTATACAATTTTTTTAGTCTGTTACCTGTTGAATCCTATCGACCATCTCAATAACACGGATGTAATCGAGGTAGACCAGCCCCGCCATCTCCCAGTCCTGGATGAGCGCACTACGCTCTGGAGGGGCAAGATCTTCCAGGAATCCTTTCAGGTACTTGTAGTTTTCATTAATGATAGCATCTAAAGAGAACACGCACGTTAGTGACAGAACAAAAAGGTTTCTTACAAGTCAGGAACACTGGTTGTTAAAGAAAAAGCAACGAATGGACTGCGCTCTGACCAAGTTTGGTAATTCCTTGACACTATCAGCCATGGCCAGAAACACTTACTTGATTTATGACCTACAAAAGGCAAGTCTGAGGCCATCCCACTTCCCAGAGCAGAGACACCCATAGGAACAGTGCTCCAGGAACGCTACCGCTGCCCTTGTTCCCTGAGGCACCTCTTGGCACCAGGAGGAGGATGTGCAGAAGGTGAAACACTGCCCTTCTCACGCGGCGTTTGCAGTGAATCATCATCACGCCAGGTTTCGTGAGAGCTATTTTGAATCAGCCAGCCGCTCTCTACTAACCCTGTTGCTAGAAACACAGCCCTGCCCCTTCACATTATGAACACCCAACGACTTCTGTTCCTACGACGTTTGTGTGTGCTGTTCAAAAGACAGAAGGAAAAAAAAATAAATCAGGAGAGCAGACTCACCTGAGGCTAAGTGCCTGACAACCAGCTTGTGACACTGGTTCCAGTGCCCAGCCTTGAATAAGAAGAGGGCTTCTTTATGCTTGTCGCCCTCCATCCTTGCTCGAACTGCCTTTGCTTCATGAATCCACTCCGGGGGGACGCAGAGCCTCTGCGTCAGAAAAGTCTCCTTGGCCCAAGACTCTGGCGTCTCGGAGAGAATGCAATGCCGATTTAAGAGTTCACGCACTGCCTTCTCCCGTATGCTGGGGGAAGAGAGGACAAGGCGTTACTCCAACCAGCAATCCTTCATCCCACGCCACCAGAAGATACACTTCAATGCAAGCAGTGAGGACTGAACGAGGCAGCAGCGAAGTGGTTTATACTTATTGGCGACGGCAGAGGCGCAGGCGGAGCAGACGGCGACAGCCAGCCTCGCCGGGCCTCGCGCTGTCTTACTGAAGGGTACTAAGAACAGTTCTAAGATCAGCTGAATTCCTTCAGTACAGGTTAACCACTAAGAAAGAAGTCATCGCTAGTGTTTTGTAACATCTTAAACGTTATAAGCTTAAAAATACTTAAGTATGATCCAGGCCCCTAAAAGTAATATGCAGGCTCTACTAAGTCAGCAGTTGGAAAAAAATTCTACTGCAATGTAGTAATGGGAGCTGTAAACACTAACAGCAAGAGACACCTTTCCAGAAAAGATGTCTTATTTACAAGTTTAAGACAATTTTTTGATAAGTACGTATTTCACGATAGAAGCAAAACACGAATTTTGGTGATCCCCAAGCTTCCCTTTCAAACACCCTTGCTTTTGTTCAGCTCCAATGGGAACAGTGACACTATTTTGCATTGATGATGTTTTCAGGACAAGGTCTTGAACACAGTAAGCTCGCTGAGCCACAGACAAGATACACAGCCCTGGGAGAGCAAAACGACTATGAGATCTGCTTCTGCAGCACAGCTCAGGAGTTGCGGTCATTACCACACAGTACTATTTATCATCTATTTATTAACTCCACACTTCGCTAAGCAGAATTATTCACACCCCTTTGTAATCCCGGCACATAGTTTTCACAAGTGGCACAAAGTTCTCCAGCTGTGCAGTTCCAGTTTAATGAGAGAAGCCGCGATAATTGTGGTATACAAAGCAGGTCTTTAAAACAGACAAAGCGTTTTCAAGACCCCCCCCCAAAAAATTAAGAGTTTTACTCACTGCGTATCGGGCTCATGCAGCAGTACAAAAACAGCCCACTCCCAAAGACCTTCGCTTTCGAGCTGGGCAGCGTAGCTCGCGTTCAGCACCCCTTGACTCTGCTTGAACAGATGGGTATAGTTCAGGGCTCTGAGCACTTCCCACAGGTGCCAACTGAGACGATAGTCCAGAGGGTCAGACGTTACACTCCTGGGATCGAGCAGCTGGTCGAGATCGTAGTGCCTGTGGGGAAAAACATTTGCAAAATAAATAGCTAGTTGTGTCCACATAACAAAGTCAGAAGTTGGTGCTACTCAGTTCCTTCCCTTCACCCACCTCCAATTATTCCATGTATGGGTTTTATGTGGGTGTGGGGTTTCGGTTTTGTTGGTGGTTTGGTTTTTGTGGGGTTTTTTTTGGGGGGATGGTTGTGTGTTTTTTTTTAAAGATCGGAGCAACTACTAAATTTCTTTTGCTCTTTTGAGTCTGCACCCAGACTGTCACAACCTTTTCTTCTATATGTGCTCCTTCTGCAGACTTCTCAAAGCCTTTAAGAAGAGGCAGCTGTGGTGAAGCAAGATGACTACACTCTTCAGACACAGAAAACACGTAAGAAAAAAAAACCCACAAAGGTGCTCCAAAGCTTAAGTTTCCCCATCTATACCACCACCAGCAGTGACAGTGTCACCGCGTTCCGTAAGGGGGTACACGCAAAGCAGGTTTTTGACTACTTTAAGTGGTTCTGTAAACACTGAAGCTGATTTCACACCCCTGGTTTGGGAAGTCAAGAAGTCACTGACTGATCAAGATTTTTCTAAACAGGTTTTGAACCATTTACCCATTTACCTGTCACTGTAGAGCTTTAGCAAATGGAAACAGACGTCTCTCAGAGGTCTTCCTGCATTATTGTCTTCTTCAATTACACAACCAGAATCTTCTAGGTAAGGAGGCAGAGGACAGCAGGCATATTTTTCACACTCTGGTGTGTTCTAAAGAAATAGTTTTAACAGTGAGTTTCAAGATAGTTCTCTGAACAAAACTGCACTCTGAATTCCACACAGCTCAGCTCAGCAGGCTCGCGGGCATGCTTCCTGCTTCAAGGTAGGACGTGCAACCTACTGCACCTGCAGTTAGCACTGACGCAGCAACTATATACTAACATGACACTAAAAAACCTAAACCCAGAGGGCTTTGGCAGGCTTCATTTCATCTCACACCGAGCTCTTAAAAGCCACTGTGTGTAGGTACAGTCAACTCTCACGTACACACAACCTGTACTCCTGAATGATTATATAGCCGGAAAAACCACATCTGATTTGATCAAACGAAGGACGGTGCATCCCTGCACTGCAAGCTTTCTCTCCCTCTGCAGGCAGAGTCTGCACGAGCAGCACTGAATGCACTGAGTCGACAAGAACTGTTTTACGGGGCACTGAGCTGCAGGACAACTGTTGTCTTTCATATCATCTAACCAGTCTGGGTCACCGAAATCCTCTTGACATTTCCACTGCTGGGAAGAACACTACATCTGGGTTTGGAAGCGCATTCCACGTCCTGCTGGTTTCCAGTTATCAGCCCTCTTACACGCAGTTCTGGAAACAATGAGCTGTACCAACTTTTCCTCCACATCAGTGGGCTGCAGTGAGACCACCCCCACGTTCTAACCCAGTAACATTATCTTAAGTTCAAGTCATGAAAAAACTAAAACTTGGTATTTTGAAGTGATGAACACGTTATACTGACATACTTTGTACAAAGATAACACTAAATATTCCTACAGCATTAAGCACACATCAGTTAGAAGTTCCTAGACGTGATGCTGTGCTTGGGCTGTCTTTAGGCATACAGATCAAGGGCTGAACTATCTTTACTTAAATGATTAAACACTTTTTTGAACAGAACCCTTTGTCTTTCTGTATACAGAGGCTGACAGCTCTACAGCCACAAACAAGGCTTTGCATAATGCATGCAGCCACAGACTGCCTGTAGGACAGCTTCCACGTTTGCTGCAGAGACACGGAGTGTACCAAACAGGGTGTGTGGTTCGGCAACGACTATTTGAGAAGTCAGGCAGAGTATTAATCATCACACTGGGAAAACTGACTGGCTACCTAACTCAAATGGCCTTCCTGCTGTTGGCCACTACCCACCTTCCTTGTTCTGTTGAGCTGTCAAACACCTGGAAACACTCAATCAATGGGAACTTTGCTTCAAATAAGTCAGTATCAGAACACCCCAAAGAGCAGAGCAGGTCCTAAGCTTCTCGAGTGACTAGAATTACCAACAGGTTCAACCCCAGTGCTTTACTCCCGTTCCAGTGGTGGAAGGAACATTCCTATCAAAGCGAACTACTGCAAAACCTCATCATTAAAGCTGGTGAAGGAATCCGATGCTGTGACAACTGCAATAATGAACCCATATGCCATTCCATACTCAGCACCTCCGCAGTGACACCTGACCGCTCGCAGAAGTCTCATGCAGCATCAGTCAGTGGTACCGGGTAAGATCTCCTGTTACCCAGGCATGACTGACCTACCTGAAACGCTGACTCGTACATGGCCAGTGCCTTGGACACCGAAGCTGTTGGAGGCAGCAGGTACCAGAGGTGCACAGCCATGCAACGCTTCCAGTCCAGCAGCGAGCACACATTGATACTTATTCTCTCTGATAACTGCCACACCTAAAGAAACAAATTACTGAATTCAGTCAAACTGATCACCCAATGGTCGGTACATACCAGGCATGCAAGAGGTTACGTTAGTAAAAAACCCACGTCACCACCTTGTGCTCCTTTCCTGCTGTGTACCACACGCTGTCGTTGAGTGCTACGGCTTAAACGTACGGCTGTCGAGAAGGGGAAGTCAAGTCAATGACAAAACAGCCGAGTAACACAACTTACCGGCTTTCCTGCAAGCAGGGCAAAGATCCGCAACCTCTCTTCCTGGATGAAGCAGTCCGCCTGCAGCCTGTGCCAGTCCACCAGCTGCATGGTGAGGAGGTCCCGAACGGGCTGGCTGCCGGCCAGCTGGGAGAGGAGCAGAGCAAGCCTGTGGTCGCCTGGAACGGGAGCCAACAGCACGTCAGGCAAATCCTCCCGCCTACCCGGGCCACGGCGATCTGCTTCCGAGTTATGGGGCACTTTGATCAGCCTACAGCAGTGCAAGTGGGTTTCGTGCACAATTTCTTATGAAATCAACCACTCCATAAACACCCCACCTGAAAGGGCCGGGGAGAAGACAAAGGAATGGGAAGGACAGACTCCCCCCGAAGGGAGGCAAAGGAATGGAACAGTTTTAAGATTTGAGCTGACATAAAAGACCAAGATGAAATCAGTCATTAGGCTCTGAAAATATGTTTTAAAAACAAATGTAAAGTGCTTAACAGAAGCTCAATTAAAAATAACAGCAATTAAAAAACTTTCTAAGGAGATACTTTGCAAAAAACCAGTTCCAAGTGCAATACAGCATCACTTCCCAACTGCAGGAGAGCTGACAAGTAAGCCAGCGCAAATACGACCAGGTACTCAAGCAGCAAGTAGACAAGCCAGCCCCCACCTTGATCACTCTCTGACAAGGGAAATCTCCGTACTCAGAGAGGCCAGTCAATATCAGCTCTCAAAGTTTAAATTCTCTTTATGTGTCTCCCTTCCTCCTCCCCGCAAAAAGCCAAGAGATTTAAACGTCTTACCTGACTGCTGTGCCAGCCTGCAAGCTTCGCCAATTCTCTTCCCAGTAAGGCAGCTGAACACAGCCTCTACATGATTTCCGTGTCGGGACAGAGAGACTTCCTCCTCAATCCGTCCTGCAGCAGTCTCCGACAGCCAGCGAGAGAAGGCTTTCCTGCGCTCCAGGGCTAGGATGTATTCACTGGGTTCCTCCAAGCTGGCCTCTAACTCCTTCAAGTTCCCCCAAATCGCTTCACATAAAGTCCACGTCAAGCCCCAGTGCTTCACAACAGCTGTCAGGACAGAGTTATTCAGTCATAAGGAATAAAAAAAATACAGAAGAATATTCAGAGAGGACTCATATAAGATTATAAGCATAAGCTTGTAGGTTATCATAAAGGATATCCTACTGTTACAAGTCGATGCAGGAAGTCAGTCAGCTCCCCAAATGCAATCAACCATGTTTATGCTTTCAGAAAGAAGGCTGAGGTACAGTCAATTTTTTTGTTTTATTCACATTTCCCTGCTCTGATGCAACCTGAAAATCAATCCGAACCGGACAGTTTTCCAGATTCTCTATCACCACTCTGTGAAAAGAATTATTCCGTACTCACTTTCTGTCACAGCAGAATCCTCGGATGCCTTCCTAACCCAGTCAGCATAGTCATGAATAGCAGAAACTCCCGGGTTGGGCGCCAGAAGAGGACAGTGCTCATCCATATGGACAGTGCTGTGTTTCAACTTTATCTCCAGAGGGATGAGATACAGCTGTTTGTCTCTGTCCATCTTCCGTTGTTCTAAGCTCAGCTTCTCCACATGAACCTTGAAAGAGGATTCTGAGAGTCTGGAGGAAAAAATGAAGATAAAAACTGGTAGCAAAGTTCTGAATTGTTTTCCATTCAGGTGAACTGCACTCATCACGGAGCAGCTGCACTGTGCAGCTTGTCCTAATTTTAACATTAAGACAGTAAGACGTATGATCCAAGGTCAACAGCTAGGAATGAAGAACCTGGTTACAGTTTGGGATTCAGAACCAGACTCTGGCAAATAAACCTCACCGAGCTGGGTGCTTCCAGCTCTCAGAAGGCAACCAGCACACCTCGCCATACCCCAGCGCGTTTTCTGAGAGCACGTCATTCTGCCAGCTAATCAGACATGCTGGAGAACATCAACCGAACAGGGGTTTTGGAAGACTGAACTGGTAGAACATGTAGCTATATTCCAGTCGAGTTTAGGTAAGGATTTACACAGCCCAGGAAAGGTCTGTACATTGCTTTATATCCAAGCAGAATTAAAGGGACCTGAATTCAAAAGCTAAACAAGAAATTCCTTTGGTAGTGCAGATATCCTCTGGGAGAATCAACAGCAGATTAGAAGCTTCCTGGACAACAATTTTGAATTTTTTCTTTAACCTTTTGCTGCATGATGGTGCTCTTTACCTGTTAAAAAAATAACTATTCTTACTACGACATTCCAGGTCTTTGAAACAAAGATTTTTGTAAAGTAGCAACCTAAAGAAAATCTCCACAGCTAATGTGATCTTGCACCACTTCTGCGTATCAGAAGGAATATTAAGCTGGTTTTCAAAAAGGTATCAGCCTACAATCGGGATTCTTTCAAACATGAAGAAAGAGTGTGTCAGAACCATCCCAAAGGAAACTACTACTCACGATTTTGGAGCAACAGGAGTTGGCAGGAATCCATATTCCACGGACTCACACTGAAGCTCTTCTATTTCACTTGATGCACTCAACTGATCTCCACAATTGACAAGTGTCCAGTTGGGTCCCCAACCAACACGAAACGAGCGCCCCATGAAGAGTGCCATATCCATCAGTAGCTTCCCTTTTCTGTAGGTGATGGACTTCTCCAGCGGTACAAGCCCCTGCTGCCTGCGGACACCAACTGTTTTCATCGGTACCTCAGGGACTGACGGTGGTACAGAGAATGCAGACGCTAACGGAGAAGTCGCCGACCAAAGGGCAACAGACGGGGGACTGCTCAAAGTCCTGGGGCCCTTGAAATCTTGCAGAGCAGCACTTGGTGGTTGGAAAATTATGTTAGCAAATTTTGACTGCAGCAGCCCGCCAACTAGAGGGAAGAAGCAGGAAGAACATTGAAGGGAATGGGGTACTCACTTTTCAGGCAGTACTTTTCTGGTGTTTGAAAGGTATTTCAGTACTGAAGCAGTTTGTGACAGTAACACATAGCTAAGCATGATTATTTGCGGTACTGAGAACCGCAAAACACACCGTGCACCGCCTGTTTGGCAGTATCCAAATTAAAGCACACAGTATTACAAGAACAGTACATATGCAGTCTCACCCCAAAATTTGCAGTTTCCAAAGAATTCACTAATTTAACAGATATTGTCATAATTAGACCATCAGAACAGAAGCATGTCACAGAGAAAGCAGACACCAATTGCTATTGGCAGGAACAGGGCTGAAACTGTCCTCACAGAAACATCTCAGATCTGCCCATTTAACTCAGGAAGCCACTCCATGGTTCTATCAGAGGTATTATTCCTATTGAAACCACCAGTTAGTGGATGTACTGGGTGCAAATGGCAAGGTTTTGGTAGTGAGGGGGCCGCAGGGGTGGTCTGTGAGAAGCGGCCAGGGGCTGCCCTGTGCTGGACACCGCTGGTGTCCGCAACAGACCCACCGCAGGTCGTGGCTGAGCCCATCAAGGGAGTTTGTGGCACTTCTGAACCAATCTGCAAAGTTGGCGGTGCCTCTGTGAGATCTTAAGAAAGGGCAGAAAATGCCACACAGGCAGGAAGGAGGGAAAAAACCAAGTGAAAGCAGCAGAGCAAGCAGCAAGGTCAGAGAAGGAGGAGAGGAGGCAGTGCTCCAGCACTGGAGCAGGTGTTCCCCCCGCAGCCTGCGGGAGAGGACTCACGCTGGAGCAGGGGAAAAAGGGGTGAGGAGGAAGGAGGGACCAGACACAACCCCTCATTCCCCATCCCCACTGCCCCGCTGGGGAGGAGGTAGAGGAGCTGGGAATGAAGGAGGGAAGCTAAGCCTGGGAGAAGGGGGGCAGGTGTTAAAAGTGTTGTGTCCATTTGTCTCTCACTACACAAACCTGTTTTAACTGGCAACAAGTTAATTTTATTCAAGTCAAGTCTGCTTACCAGGTACTGTCATAAGAAAAACAACCAACCTGTCTTTATCTCAACCCATCAGCTTTTTTCATGCGTCCTTGTTGAGGAGGGGGAGTGAGAGCGCGGCTGGGTGGGCATCTGGCCAAAGCTAACCCCACCACAACACACAACTGTTCTGCCATATGTTCAGCCAGCCACGGGATTTTGCCTGTTAATATTAGAATTAAGCTTTTTTTCCCCCCACAGAATTTGTGGTTTCTCACAATACCTGAGTATCTTTTCTGTCCTTGTGATTTTGAAATAGGGAGCCTCGGAGAACAGATCTCTTGTGAAGTATCCATTTTTGCAGGTTGCTTCCCAGGATAATGATCCAGGATCAAGTCTAGGTCATCTTCATCAGCAAGCAAGGAAGCTTTCATAATCTAAAAAGGCGATAAGTCAAGCCTGCACATGAGCAATCACTCTCACAGCAGCAGCTAGCTGATCTAATCAGCTGCTTTCCCAACCGAGATAACTTCTACACGTTGCACATGACAATATGCTCATGCCACAAATATTTCAAGTAACAGTGAAGACACACAGCTCAGGAGAACTGAAGTCAAGCTTGTCGGTCGATGATAAACCTCTACAAACCACTAGTTAAACCAGTGTCGTGGTACTTGTTAGGATGGCCGCAAAATCCTGAAATAATCATGTTTTCTGAGATCTTAGCTCTACCTACTTGTTTTTCAGCTTAAGTAATAATTCCACTATTATTTCCTTACAAAGGAACACAGGCAGAAGCCCACAAGTGTTCCAGGTAGTAGTCTTTCACCAAACAAATGAAAACACCAGACCCCAAATCAAGACCAGGTATCCCATTACCTCGTTTTCCACGGGCCAGCCCTGAGGCAGTGCTGGCTAGGTGTTAGTTTAGCTTATCATATTGCCTACACTTCAGAATTTGGAAATCTGAATTCTACCCTTGAGATTATTTTCATTTCTGTATTAAGCTTTTCACATTTACCACAGAAACACAGAAGTCTAATGTGTAATTTTTCATCACACTATAGGTGTGATGTATAGTTTATCACAAATTTGGTATATAAACGCTTGGGAAGGCAAACTGAGAAGTTAGCGAGAGATATTATCGAGTCCTCTCTTTCAGAGAGGGGAAATTGCAAGAGACTCACCTGCAAGACATGAGGGTTAATACCCAGGGTTGACGCGATGTGAGTGGAGGCAGGCACTGCCTCTGGCTCTTCTATCATGTTATCTTCCCCAATGGACTCCTGGGGAGGCTCCTGGGTGATGTCCGCCATATCGCTGTCCAGTTCCACAACCCTGCCCAGCTGCTCCACTTCTGGGGTCTGCGGACACATGCAGAGGCCACGTCAGACAACAACAGATTGCAGCGGTTTGCAGAAAGAGTACGTAATAGTTTCAACAATCACCTGCGACTGAAGCGGAGTACTCCCTTGCTTGTGTCAAGACTCCACATTAAGTTTAGAGATGAACATAAGTAACCTATTCCCGTTTTCTTCAGAGTTGTAACACACCAGTGCAAGTTAAAGCGAAGGAGAAGTCACGGTTTAGTGATGTCCTCCTGAAGTTTACCAAGTTCTGCCATTCGGTTTAAGAAACTATTCTTCAGCTTCCCATTTTTCATGTGGCCAAGAAAAAGGAAGAGAGTTTTGTGCATCCCGCCTTCCTCCCCTTCTCCCTCAAAATGATGTCACACACAAAAAGAAGTTTCCTGTGCCTAAGTTCAGCCTGGGACATTTTAGATGACTGAGCAACCAGTTCAAAAGCAGTGATCCTCCAGCATTAATGTGTGGTACCACTGGTGGTCGATGAGCAGGTGAGTCACTGTAATACCTGCTTTGTTTCCCCAGCTGTGACATAGCACAAGTTAAAAACATTGAGGTTATGTTCCACAAAGAACTTAAAAGAAGTTTTAAGTGGACATGAGCCCCTTCAAGATGGCATAAGGCCGGGTCACAGAGTGTGTGTGAGCACACGTGAACAACCTTTTTTGAATTTTAAACCAGGACAAACTGTCATTGGATCAGAAAGTTGTGGGGTTTTCCCATGATACTCTACTTACTGGTAGCACATTAGTGGTTAAAAAGTTAAATACAGTAGTTCTCTCCCAATCTGCAGCTAAATTTCCCATCTCTATTACTAGTCCAAGGCAGGAGGAAAAATTAGTTTTATGGTTTTTCTGAAGGCAATCACATGGCATCTGATGAGCCTGAGGTCACCTCTACACACCTTTAGACAACCTGGACTCACGCGCCAGGCATGGCCAGAAGACCTTCACCCAGTGCAAACAACGAGCAGACATCAGAAGTTAACTCTGACCGCCGCTGCAGCCCCTAGTTCTGCCCAGCCCGCCGAGACAGCAGCGAGCCCCCGCGCCGGCACCAGGGCACAGAGCCTGACAGCGCTGCGTGCCATTCCGCTCTTTGTCAGACAGGACAGACCCCCTGGAGAACACCGCTCACTGCCCATCTTGGGCAGCTAAGAGACCAACCCAAAAGAAGCACCTGGCCCAGAAGTAATTAAGTAATTAGCCTGTGCCACCTCAGCTGAATGGCCTTCAGGTGGTTCCTGATGGGCTCTAACCCCAAACCTGGGCTGCAGCACACTGGCTTTGCTCCAGTCTAACCACTCCTGTTGCTTAGACATGAGTGTCCTGTGAAAGATTCATGCTTACAGCTCACTTGGTTTCCAGAAGCAGCAACGCACAGACTGCCGAAGCACTGCTCTGGAGCGATGCATATATATAAGCAAGGAAACCGCGGCAGACAGCGCACTGGAAATCATGCTAAGGAATTTAAGAGCATATTCAAATGGCTGCTTCTTAGCTCATTAGAATCAGCCAAGAAACGCGATGAAGGTTATCAGATGAGGCAGATAAAATTAGACGAGGGGTCTGTAAAGATAGAACTTAATGGCAGCCATGGAAAGAGCCTTCGCTGGCGGTATCTGGGTGTGCCTACAGTATGCGGAACAGATTTACAAGTCAAAATATGGTTACAAACAAAAGTTTCACTACTCCCTTCATTGTGCTTTAATGGAGCCAGGTCCCTGGTGTAACTATTTCCTGTGGACCTTGAAACATTAATAAATTCATTAATATTCAAGTTAGTAAAGGAAGATTAAAAAAACCCAAATTTGGATCCTAAATGCTTCCTACAGACCAAAGAATATTATTTTCAGATGCTTTACACACCAATAGTTTGGCAAGTTTTTGAACCACGCTATGAGTTTCTCAGATGTGTAGGAAACGAACCTGGATGTTTTTTCCTATTTTCAGAAATGAAAACCTTAGTTAATGGTATGCAAGTCAAAGAGGTTAATTAACCCGGACAGGTTTTTGCTAAATACATTTGAATCTATAAGGCAGGCCTGAATAAATCGCACGTATTCCCAACATTTTTGACTGCTTAAAACACCAGCTCTGGTCCCCGCTAATCTGAACGAGAAGCAAGGAGGAGAACAGAAAGGTGGTAGGGACAGGCCAGTCTGCTGGACAGCCATGTCTTCATCTCAAATAAAATGCAACTACTTAAGGAATGCACTTTTCGAGAGCAGGATGAACTAGCAGGTGTTAATTAGCCAGTGAGGCAGGAGGAGCGATAAAGCAGCAGCAGTACACTACTTTGGGACTCTCCCAAGCCAGAACCCACAGAAGAGGTGGCAGCTCACCTCATTTGTCACTACAGTGGCATGTCCTGCTCAAAGAGCAGATGGTGCCATGCCTGGATTTCTGTTTGTACGGTGATCAGGTCTCCTGCACTGGGATCCCGAAACGCACCAGTGCTGGCTGTACGGAAAGGCGTTTAGGTGAACTGCTGCCACCAGACCTTTCCTTCTGAGCTCCTCTAACCCACACAGAGACTTAACACAGCAGAGGTGGAATGGCTCAGGCGTTTCTACAGAGGTTCTAGTTAGACCACTATGTAAGATCAAAAGCAATTCCCAGTTGATTTAATGTTTTCCTACAACAAAAGTAATGGAATTGTTCTTTTGCCCAAGAAATGATAAGTGTTGTATCTCCTGAGACAACGAACAGGCCCTTGTCCAGAAGGGCTCCGAGTCACCCAAAGCCACTGGCCAATAAAGAGAAATGCTCCTGGAAAGTCTCCCAGTTTCGAAAGGACTACANCAACCAAAAAACAACAAAAGAAAGAAGTGTTCAACCGATTTGAGAGTACTGCCTCTTAAGCTATTTTTCATGCTTTGACTTGAGAGTTGCAGAAATAAAACTGTCCTCCTCTGCTTCCCCGTGAGATGACACACCACGAGCGCTGGGCACACGCCAGGCAGCCCCGTGGCACATGATCCGTGCCTCAGTGAGCTGCAAGCCCGGAGATCGCCTTTCCCTGCAGTCACAGATTACTGAAGGGTAAAGCAGAGAGCCCACATGCGCAGCAACAACCACCTCTCCGCAAGTCCTGTCCATCTCCTACACACCCTCTGCTCGGCCAGCCTGCGCACCCCGACTGCTGAAGGCTTACTTTCACAATTGAGAGGCAATTGTGAGCCCAGTTTTGGAGAAAAAAAAAAATCTGCTCTGCACTTGCTTTCTGTTTTATGACAGCTTACTTCAAAAAGTGCAGGTAGTTCACGAATATTTACCGTTACCACCTGGCATAGAGAGTACATTCTACCCACCACTGGCGGGATGCCTGCCAAATAGGCTGGTTTTCACCCACAGCGAAGCAGCTCCTAATTTAGCTTGACAATATCCATCCTTAATTACATTTGGAAAATGCAAGTGTATCGGCTGCAATCAGACTAACCTTTAAAACTACATAAAAAGATATTTTTTTTTAATTAACATTAGACCTTAAAGGGTTACCAGTGACCTGGATAAAGTGCCACTCTCCCTGCGTCGGACAGAGGCACACCACTGAGGATGTTCTACAAAGCTTTAGAAGCAGTCACATCCAACCCAAATACATTTAGAAATCCAGCATATAACCAGCCTTAAAAAAGTAATTTTTAATAAAAATAGAGCACATTCTTAAAATATAAAGCATACAGTCTTGCATACTAAATGATGGTAAAGTCAAATTAATGCACAATAGCATTCTCAAGGCAGGCAGCACAAGGCATAATTATATAGCGTATACTCAATATTCACAAAAACAAGTTTTCTTCCATAAGTGGTGCAAATATGCCAAACTCAATCTAGCCCAGAATTTAAACAAGAAACGAGAGTTTAAAGTCTTCCCATCCCCACACATCCTCATTATGAAATGTCAAGTATCTTAACGAAAAAAGAACATGCAAACACTCATCAAGAGGTCAGAAGAGCTACCGAGTTTGTGCGAGTTTGCGTAAGGTTTTGCTCTTCGGTTTCCAGGCTACTGGTTACTCCAACAACCCCTCCCTAGGCACCAGCTACTCTTCAAATTTCATTTTATGAATTCCCTTTTAGTCACTGTCCTCCTTCTACCTGAGACGGAGGTGTTGGCTTGCCGTTTAGGGTCATTTGCTGGGGCGGCAGGTGCCCTGGGGGCGGCACAGGTGTAGTTTTTAACTTCTTTGTGTCCACTTTTGAAGGATGCTCTTCCTCTTCCTCATCTGAATCTTGCAAGCCATACTTGGAAAAGTGTGCCACCTGTGTAACGAGAAGGGCAAATACATCATACCTTGGAAGAGAGAGTTCAGGCACCCATTTCTGACCAACGAGCTGGCACAACTGTCCACCTTACACAGCAGTCGTGACACCTCAACAAATCCAGCTTTCACCCAGACCAAGAACACGTGCTGTCTGCAGGTCTTTGGCTGGCCAAAAAAGTCTCGATCAGTTTGGTGAGGACATTTTGCACTACAGCCGAAGGACTTGAGACAGTTTATAGAATATCTGGAGAACTTCATAAAACTTTGCTAAACTTCTAACTTCAAATTACTTCCGGTATTCTTGTAAGTCACTTCACAATGAGAACAAAAACATTACCTTGAACACCCAAGATCCGGTCTCTGGGCGGTATTCCTTGAATCGAGCGCCCTGCTTCCGAGACACAGCCTCCAGCCTCCCTTCGTAATTCATCTCTGCCAGTCGTTCAGGGCTTTTTATCAGGCAGCGAGATGTTTTATCTGTAGGCCAGACTCCATCTAAAGTAACTTCAGCTCGTCTGTTAAAGACAGACAAAAGTGTCTGTAGTGAGAGACTACGAGGTTTTGAGGCAAAGCTATCAGGGTACACATATAGGGGCCAAGAACGGAACACGAGGGCTCAAGCCAGCTTTCAAACCCAACTTCTGGCTCAGAAACATGCAAGTATCTGGTAACTGTGCACTGCCACAACCTGAATGCACCCCTCAGATTTAGATTTCTTGGTAGCTGCCTGCAAACGCAGTAGATTGTCAGTGTTATAAAAAACATCCTTACCAGCCACTGTCCCCGCACAGCACACATTTAAAAATTACCTATTTAAACCTTCACCAATAGGTGGTTTTCTTTCATCGTCAGGGTAAACAATAACTTCTTTTCTACGGATATGTACAATGTCATCCAGATTTAAGTTAGTTAGGTTTACTTCTCCTTCAAAGTATATTGATCCATAACCTGAAAAGCAAAGCCAAACATCACAATTTGTCCATGAAAAATCTCGTGCCAGAGAACCCACGTTCCTGCTCTGCTCCTCTGTTCCCCGCCTCACCACCCACCTTTGTCATGTCTCCAGAACAACATACAAGCGACGACTCCTTCCCAATGCAAAGATACTGAAGATGTGTTATCAACTTTTTTATAACCGATCCTTTTGCACAGAAAGCTTTTTGTTAAAGCTCTTTGTTGTCACTTGGCTGTTCATATTGCCATCACAAACACTAAGTGTACCCTCAGCTTTACAGCACATTTAGAAAAAGTGTTTTGAAAATAATATACACCATATGATTACTTTTTTCCTAAATAAAAGCAGTAAAAAATACAGTTTGGGCTGAAGGCTCTTCACTAGAGCTCAGCCACCTCCAGCGTAGGCAGCAACTAAGACAGAAACAATGATGATCAGGTTTGCATTGATGCTTCAGCATGTTTGGATTTTAAAAGCTTTATTTTTTAAGGACAGTAAGCGTCTTAAAAGCTACAGGCACTTTTGTTCTTTTTGTATTCAACCTTCTCAAGTCATCCCACAATACAGATTGTTAGTGCTACCAACGGGAAAGACCACAAGCCTTTGACCGAGTTGCTCACAATGCAGGGGCACCGTCTGCGATCACCCCGAGGGCATGGAACTCGGATTCAGGTTCCATAGTTTAAGGTGACTGCTTCAACTTCAAGCAACTAGAAAAGCTGTCGGTGCTTACCTTTGCGGCCTATGGTGAAGTCTGTCACAATACATTCATTTCTGTCATTGGTAAGTCTAGCTAGCTCCTCCATGGACGGGATGGTGTAATAGCCAGCTCTCGTCAGGACAATTCCTACAACAGAAACACCATTGAGACCTGCGCTGACAGCAGGTTCTCAACTTTCGCATTTCAAGAGTTTCATTCCACTTCGTTTGCAAGCCTGGACAACTGAAGGTCCCAAACAAACTGAGAATCAGCGCAACAAAAGCAAACAGAGAAATCGAAACGCCTGATTTCCACAGCCTTCACAGCAAATTTAAGACAATTGCTACACCAGGTTCTTCCAGCCTACCAACCTGTCATGATCAGGGATCAGCGGCAGATGTGTAGGTAAAAGGGAAAATGCAAACACATACAGCAACACGTGACAAACACTCTGCCAGCTTTAATAATCTGGGGGCTTGGGCACCTGCTGACCAAGTTGCAGCACCTCATACATTTAACAGTCTCCAATGCTTTTTCATCTATTAATTTGTCTAATCTTTAAAACCCACAAAAGCTTTTTGCATCTATGACTTCTTGCCATTGGGGCTTCTAAAGACATTTCTTTTGAACATGTCACCTGCTAGTTTCATTAGATGCTACATATTACCCAAAAGGATCTTTTCCTCTTCACCTTCTCCAGATCACTCATGAGTTCAAAAAAAAAAGCTCCCTAACACATGCCCCCACCTCTTCACCAGCTACAAAGTCTTAGTTAAAGGAAAGGTACTCAAGGCCTCTCATAGTGTTTTCACACTTCTCTATCTTTTTTCTGTTTTACTAAACCCTGAGACCAGAATTGACAGTACTGAAAACACACACACGATGGGCCTATAGAGACACAACCATGTTCTATGGTCCATTCCTTCCCCGGCAAACCCTACAATGCAGTTTGCATGTTGATAACTACCAAGCATTAGAGTTCTATCTCTAGGACCTTGCTCCTGAACAATAATCGACTCAGACTACTACTGCAGAACAGTTACAGATTGGGTCCTCCTCCTCCCTCTCACGCAATTCACTACCTCAGTCTAATATAAAATTGGGTGATGAAATTTGATTGCTCATTGACTCGGCAGAAAAAATTTCTGCACTAGATAAGAGACTGAAAGGCAAGATTTGTATTCTTAAGAAAAGAGGAGGGAAAGGAAAAGAGAAAAAGCTGAAAGTCTAAAACAGCAGAAGAGAACTTCAATGCAGCACGCATGAAGGAACTTCACCTCTACTGCCCACACACAGTCTAACCTGCAGGATGCAGATGATGCACGGTTTCAGACTCCTCTTCACGCTCATCCTGAAGGGAATCATCGTGAAACGAGGCATCCTCACTGCTGCCTTCCAGACCATTTCGCAAGGCCACCCGCATATTCAGAGCCACAATGGTATCATCCACGCTGTTCTGGTGTTTGTGCACAGCGTTCTCTGGCGTCTGTGGGATGGGCTTGGCAATGGGGTTAGTGTAAAACCTCGTCACTTCATGTTGATCATCTTCCTCCTCTCGCTCACCATCTTGTCTGTGGTTTTCATCGGGAGGTACTGACAAGAAGAACCTGAAGAAATGGAGAATAAAGTTGAATTATTTAGTTCAAAGGGACTTAGGTCTACATTAAAATTCTGGTGTCTTTTCATATAAGCAGCAGACAGGACCACCACATGAACTGCTGAGTCAGCAGGCTGAGGGAAGCCATTATTCCCCTTCACTCTGCCCTTGTTAGACCACCTCTGCCATTGTGCATCCAATCTGGGGCTCCCACTCCAAGAAAGACACTGATAAGACCAGGAGATGGGTACCATGATGGTTGGGGGACTAAAGCACACGCCCTGGGAGGAGAGCTCAAGGAGATGGGTTGCTCAGCCTGGAGAAAAGGCTTGCGGGGGTGCAACAGCAGCCTTCCAACAGCCAAGACAAAAGCCAGGCTCTCCACAGGTACATGCGGCAGAAACATGAGAAACAATGGTCAAATTAAGACAAGGAAATCAATGATGACAGTCAAGCATTGGAACAGGGACCCAGAGAGGCTGCAGAATCTCTATCCACAGGAGGTTTGAGAGACTCCACCGGACAAAGCCCACAGTAACCAGTTCTGAGTGCACTGTTGAGGAACAGAGACATCTCAAGGTCACTTCCAACTGAACGATTTAATGGTCTGTGAGCCAGGCTGTTACAGACTTCTGTGCCCAAAACACACACTGTTTTAGAAGAACGGGGTGATTAAGTCTTGCAGGCACCATGATCAACTCAAACTTGAGAACACTATTGTGCCAGTCACTCCAAAACAACCAGTTTCAGAGCTGCCTGTTGTACTGGGCTACTGGCAACACAGCTAACAAACGCCTCTGCCCCATTATGAACCACCCAGGTCAGCACTTCAGTCATGAGAAACAAGGTTCCCCACTCCCATAATCAGCTCTTACTTCTAGTCACTTTAAATAAAATCAAAACGTTGAGATGTTGAGCTGGTCAGGAATTTTTCCAGCCTCTGCTTTTATAAAAAAAAAGTTCATCTGAAATACAACCATAGATTTTAGAGGAATTAAGTATTCAGGTGTTTGAGGGAAGAGACAGCCTTAGAGATTCCTCATTTTAATATGTAGAAAAAGCATTATTATGAGACATTTGGATCAGTGGAGCTTCCTTCCCACATTACTGAGGAAGACTGAGCACAAGGAGAGATTCTTCTCCCCTCAGGGTCACGTTTATCACTTCCCTCAAGAAATGGCATAGTTTCTCACTACAGGGAATGGAGAGACACATCCAGAAAGCAAGTCACTCCCGTTTGAACTCCTGATTTTGGATGGAATGAATTGGTACGTGATCACACAGAAGACCATACGGCTAGTTTAAGAGGAAATGAATCTCACAACAGGTCAAGACAACACAAAGACTTCACAACAGTTAAGATGACATCCCTGAAAATAACTACCTACTCTATTAATAATTTAGAGACAGGCATAACCAGTTTGCATTTCTCATAAGTATAAACACCTTCATGGTGAATCAACATACCGATCTCCATTCTCTGGATACTCCGATGGAGAAGCCAGGTCTTCATTTTCACGATTAACAGGTGAGAACAGACTGCTACTATTGAGATTCTTCAAAACCAACTTTTTGATGCTCTTCCTAAAAAAAAAAAAATAAAAAATGAACCCAAACCAAAACACAACACCAAAGAGAAATTTGGATCTATCCACTGCATAAATATACATTTCACACTTAGTTTGTGCGTTCCAGCGACCAGGAACTGGCTGTATAAGACCTATTTCCACGCTCAGGACATACAAAGTGTATGTCTGTACATACACTCCGTACGTCTACAAGTGTGTCTACACAACGCTCTGTAAGAGCGCTGCAGTAGCTGAGATACTAAAACTCTTTTTGGTATTCCATTCAAGACTTTGGTTTATGAGTAAGCGTAAAAAGCACAAGTCATTGAAAGCTTAAAAATCCAAGTTCAGTAAGCCACAGTGTTATGTTTTACAAAACAGAGCTTTTCCAGTGGAAGCACAGATCCCTGCACGGAATGTCTGGCCCACAGACGTGGGTTCTTCTGCACTACAGGGTCACCTGAGGAGCAAATCAATGGCCAGGCTAGGTTCGCTGCCCGCAGTCTGAAGATCACCAGGTATCTATGCCAATTACACTCAAAAAACTCTAAGTATCCCTTTGTCTGATCTTTTGTTCATTCGGTGTTTTTCAATAAAAGACTGAGTAATTCCATGCTCTGCTCTCTCCCTGGAAAGTGAGCAGATGGTTCAGGCTGAATGAAAGACAAACCAAGTTCACAACAGTTACAAAATGCTTTTTAAAAGCCTGTACTTTCAATGACAGTTCAATATTTCTCCGAAGTTGTTTGTTGTTTGTTTCTAACTGAGCTCCAAAGCTTTCCAAAGTCCTTTTCAATTTGATTGCACTAATGCTTTTGAAGACTGAAACCAAAAGCGTCAGTAGGGCAGATCCACAGCATCATTATTAATTTCTGACAGAAACATCTGTGTATGTGAAACAGGAGCAGTGCCAGGCTATGAAACTGTCAGAAATCTGCCTTCATACTGACTGCATTAGCAACCTTAATGACGCTCGTATTTCAGAAGCAGGAAGTATTACACTGTACAAGCTTTCCTTGTAATAATTCCTAATTGACTTCATAGGAGCTTTGCTCCAATCACGGGATGACCTCATTTTACAGCTTATTTGGCCTTACCAGTTTAAGTTGAACAATTTTACCTCCTCTACACAAAACAGTTCTATTCAGGTTTTACAGAAAACTTGTTACTGTTATTCATATTTGAACCACGTCACAAAACCGTTATGGAATTTAGGATGCTAGATGGGAGTTTATTTAATCTGATCAGAAGATTCTTGTACCCCCTCCTTCCTCCAATATACACGAAAGAAAAACTAACTTTGGCATGAATGCACCATTGGACAGAGAAGGCTCGTCGTCATCAAGACCATCAAAGAGATGAGATTTAGCAGAGCCAGCTGACTGCAAAGCTTTTGGTCGCACTCTGGTCGCTGGACGCGGAGTCAGCTTGTAGTGGGTGGGTGTCGTTAAGGCCTTCTGAGCTGCCGGGTTAGTTGGTTTCAGCCTCTGAAATGAAAAGATGTAGAATTAGAATTTTCATGAATTTTCATACCACTTACTGCAAAGGCTTGTGGGCGTGAGAGCGCTTGCTTTGTTAAGGCCATCCAGTCAAGGACCTTTTAAATGCAAAGGGGATAGTAAGCAAAGGGGTAAGCAGCAAACAAAACCAGAGACACAAAGCTGGCTGACAATAGGTAAGGGAAACAATGCCAAAGACCAAAAGTCTCCAGTCACCCACTGATGGGCCATTAAGAAACTGCAGGCATAGCTCTGGAGAGGGCCAACCCGGACCTCCTGTCCGGGCTGAGTGAATCTGGGGACAGCTGCTGAAGGCAGACCAGGGATGTGGGCATCTCATGCCAGTGGTGCCAGCAGCTGGAGCAAGGGGAAGCCGCAGTGCCTGGAGCAGATGTGGGTCTCTGCTCCAGCCCCTGGGATGGGACCGGTTTGTGTCTCAGCTGTAGCTACTCAGGGGAGGGCACTAAGGTGAGTTAAAGTTTCAGCAACATCCACTGGAACAAGACCACATCTCACAGGCCTGCATGCCTCGGTGATGGCTGCTGGCAGCAGGGGGGACAGGCAGAGCACCTGAATTGTCCCCAAACCTCGTGTGTGGGGGGGTACAGGTGTGTAATTCACTGCCGAGCCTCAGGCTGGACTAGCCCGCAAGCAGGGCTCCTGGCAGGGGTATCGGAGAGGCAGAGGACTCAGGCTGATATTGAGGGATCTGTGAGTACAGAAACCATGAAATGTGTGAGTGTGTGTACTTTTTTGTAGCAAGCATCAAGCTGGACTAGCCTGCTCTGTGGAGCAGGTAAGAGGGCTTGAGATCTGGGCAGGGCTATCAGATGGACAGAGGGACCATGCTGCTGCTCGAGGGATCCACGAATGCGCGGGTGAGTCTAGAGAGTGTGAGCATATGTGCTTTCACCAGGGAACTTCAACCCTTATCAGCCAAAAAGGAGGAAGGGGATGTGGCTGTGTATGCTTATGTGTTATGGGAGTCCTGGTGGGTCACATGTGGGTGCTGCTGAAGGCAGTGCCTCGTGTGTGGCTGTGCAGCCAGCTGTGTCAGCGCGTCTGGGATACACGCTCAGCTTCACAACTGATTGCACCTGCAAACGGGAGTGCAACAGCTCCGTCCATCAGCCTGGGGAGGAGACCCCCTGGGTCTCCGGGCACACTGTGCTGGGCTCCAGGGGCTGGGGCAGGAATAATCTCTAGCCCCTGGAATATGCCCAGGGGCAGCAGCCACCCTGGAGACATTCCAAACCCGCCTGGACGCTGTCCTGTGCAACTGCTGTAGGTGCCCCTGCTCTGGTGGGGGGGTTGGACTAGATGATCTCCAGAGATCCCTTCCAACTCTGACCATTCTGTGATTTAGAACCTCCCTTAGCACTTAAGAAGTCTGAAAAGTATTAGTTGTGTTGTCTTTTAAAACAAACCAACAGGGTATGGTTTGTCAGAGACTGTCATAAGAGATGTCATAAGCAAAGCTCAAGCCAAGCACTAGAAGTATTGCAAGCACAGGAAGTTACCCATCTTTATTCTCGACTAGCAGCAGTGAGCACAACAAGAACTCCAAAGCCAAGGCTCTGATGTAGTCAAAAGCAGTAAACAAAGCCACAGTATAGGCAGTGTCTGTCCTGGAGAGCATAAAAAGCCACTGCACCAGTATGAGTACACAGATGGCAACTTATTTTGCTGCTCGCTGCATACTTAAGCGAAGATAGTGAGCACAAAACATTAATTAATTTCAAAACTTACCCAGAAAGCGAGTTTAAAGTTTACACGCACTTACCTCTTCTTTCTTCTTTGGGTCTGACATAGGGTTTCTGAAGAGTGGAGAATCTCCAAAGGGTGAGTAAGTCAGGCTATTGAGATGCTGCTGGAGGACGGCTTGCTGGGCAGCTGATGCATTTGGGTCTGTCAGTGCTATAAAAAGAACGTAATTTTTTAGTTTTAATAGTTTTACTCACAGAACCAAGGTTAGGTAGAAAAGACATTCTTCCAACCAGAGGATCTCCTCATAGGAATTCAAATCTCTGTACAAACTTTAGCATTCCTTTCCCCTGCTCGTCAGCCACCATTTCTGCAGCAGTCTGAAGGAAGAAATCAGATTCTATTTCTTCATTAGAATTTGCAACCACATTCAGTAAGTTTATAATCGGTGAAAAGCTGATGGCATAGAGAGCTACACATCAGCAGAATGAGCCTGGCCTGCCAAAACGTTTCACTAATGCATTTGACTTCTGAAACATCTTCAAGGAAAAACAAAATAAAATAAAAAAAATCCTTGATGCAAAGTTTTGATATTCTTGCTACAGCAATCAAACTTACAAGTCTAGAGTCCTCTCTACAACAGAGGTCTCCTAATTTTGCCTCTCCCGCTTCTAGCGCCTAATTTTAATTCCCATTAAAATACTATAAGGCTGTCTTCCCACAGAGTGTTGTGTGCCATGCATGTATCGTTGTCCCTCTGCTCCAAGTTTAAAATCATTTTCCTGAAATCACAGCCTCAGGGGGCCAGAGCACCAGGTCTGTATGCCACTCATTTAACGCGCTCAGACCTGCCCAACAGGGTGAACACTGCCGGATTTAACTTACAAAGTGATAGCACAAGTGCCTGAATCCAAAGACCATTCATTTCACCAGTGGCACAGCACACTTGCTAATGAAGTCCCTCTAGCTATCCCATCTGGAATTACTAAAGAAGCTAATACTACATTTCCCTTACTTTTTTTTTTTTTTTAAACAAGCACCTACTGTTGCTGCCCCAAATTCCATGATGGGAAATATGTTAGTAATCTTCAAGACAAAGCTTTAAAATAGCTGCAATTATTAGTAATGTTAAGGAACTCTGAATTACTTAAAAAAAAATATTTTTAATTAGCACCAAAAAAAATGTTATTAATCTGGTTTCCACTGCTACTGAGAACAGAAGTGGCCTCAAATAAAAGCTCAACATTCTTCCCCCCCTCCAAAGCATTTGGGTGGCTGCACTCCTATGTTTAGGGATATCTGGAACAAGGGAGAAAGCAACAATTAAACTTGGATTGAAGTTACACTCACCTACAGCAGGCTGAGGGGCTCCAAAGCCCAGAGTAGCTGTTGATGTATTGAATCCTGGTGCTCCAAACGCTCCTGTTCCCAGTGTTCCACCAAGTTTGGGCTGGGTGTTTCCAAATAAAGACGTCTGTCCTGCCCCGAGAGCTGTGGCACGAGAGATGACTGTCATTTACTACGAGACTGCGACAAGCTTACAAGCCAATTTATCCCACAACAAAGAATCAATTCTTTATTAAACTGCAAGAAACATTCAACACGTCCACGAGTGCTACAGACACTCAAGACCCATGGGATCAGACCAGAGGCTTTGAACACAGAGGACGCTCTCAGTTTTCCGAGCCATTAGCCACCACTGTAAGCAACACTGCCTGCAATTTCTAACAGGTTACTTAGCACCGTGTTAGCAAGCTCTGCTTGGTTCTGATTTGAGACCAAGATTCATGGCTTCAAGCTAAAATATCTACCGCCTTTTACTACATTAGTTAGCAAGTAATACCAAGGCTATATTACCACTGAAGTTTGAGGACTACGCTTAGGCTGACATCAAATAAGCTCGTGAGCTGTTTACCTGTTCCAAACCCTGTTCCAAGTCCAGTTCCCAGAGTCCCAGTTGCAGGCTTATTTCCAAACAAACTATTTCCAGCAGTATTGGCACCAAAACCTTCAAGAACAGAAGCAGTAGTTCATTAATCTAAGACTATTAGAGATGAAAATAAAAACACATAGCTAAATAAGCATCACCGGCTCAAAGGCAGCACTGCCACAGTTAAGGTCAAATTTCACACACAGTTTCCAGCAATGCAAGGTAAACTGACAAGCAGCAAGAAGGGACCTCAATGGTAAAAATCATATTTGAGTTATGAACACAATAGTGAAAACATCAATACAGAATAATACTGTTTTGCCTTCTTAAACTGTTCAATTTGTTGCAAACTTCAAAGTTTTACTGAAAGCCAGAATGGACATGATGATGCTGTATCTGGCAACAGAATAAAACGTATCAAGTTTCTTCAAATGCCAGAAGGAAAAAAATCCCATTTTATACTGTTTATACCACACACGCACTTCTCTGATTCTTACCGACAAAGCGTGTTAACAACTCAGATTCGTCCAAGCACACAGGCCAAAGGCACAGCTCTAATTGTAACTAAGCAGAATCCAAATCTAACATTAGACAGATTAGTTGTTAAACTGAAGACTGTGAAACCATCCTATGGTTGGTTAGTATGCTAAGACAGAGTTAAACTAGGAAAGTGCAGTCATGGACCAACATCAGAAATCCCTTAGAACCAAACTCCATTCCTCCGATAAACTGCACCACTGCAAGTAACGCAGGCAAATTAAAAACCATGTACTACAGTCACACTTGATCACCACCAAACTGTGTCAACACACTAAATAACGTGGCTACGTTAGTTCTGATCTTGGAGAACAGCAGACCAAGGGACCTGGAAGCAGCTTTCACCAATACGGTGACAACAGTTTGCCCGAGGGTGGTCACCAGAAAACCTGCGCTTGCTGAGGAGCTGCCCTGGCAGCGTGAGCGCGTGACAAGTTCCTCCCTCTGTCTTATCCCGGCAGGCTGGCACAGCAGGCTAACTGCATTTTAGACTTTCTTGTTGATAGGATTAAAAAAGAAACACCAAAAAAACAAATAAAAGATGTCGGGATCTAAACCCACTCCTACTCACTCTTAGGAATACAATTTTGTTGCTCTCAGAGCCAAGAAAATAAAATAAATCAAAAAAAAACCATAAAAACCAAAACAGCTTTCAAGACAAGTCCCGTGAAGGAAGGCTGCCGTTCCCTTGAACTATCACCACAGGTCTCCTGCTTGATCACACGCTCATTCAACACCCACCGTCTAACATCAGCGTCAGAGGCCAAAATTAACACAAGACCCAGTTCTTTGGGACTTTGATCCTTCACACCATGGGAGACAGCAACAGCTACCAGTTACACTGGAACAGACTGTTTCATTTTACCCTCACTCCAGCGCAAGATCTCCTTATCTCTGCCACCAAGCTACAGATATCGCTGGTTTTACCCTATTTCCTTCAGCACTTCTTCACAACCACAGCCTCTTAACAAACCTCTATGGTGTATGAATTCTTTGATTTCAAGAGTTTTCAGTTAAAGGTTCCACCTTCTCTTAAGCACTCACTGAAGAGCGGTACTTTAACTTAACCACCTACCTTCTTGAGTCAGGGAATACCACCAAGAGGAAAGGTAAAAACAGCAGCCAAGGTGTTTCCCTGCAGCAACGTGCGTCAGAAGCACGGCTTACCTGAGAATCTTAACATTCATAATCATTTAGCATGCGATACTCAGCAGCCAGGTGTGTGGTATATGCAGTATAATTTTAAGTGACTGAAATCCCACTTTTTTCGTATGTACCAAAATTGGAAGTGTTTGTATTGATTCCTAAAGTCAGGGTTGGTTTGTTACCAAAGAGCCCGCCGCCAGTGGTTGTACCAAACGAGGGAGCGCTGGTCGTGGTGGTTCCAAATCCAGCAGGCTTGTTACCAAACAGGGTCTGAAAGGAAGAAAACATCAATTTGGAAACCTGACAGACTGACATTAAAAGAACCGCATTAGCGTTTCACCGTAGGCAAGAAAGCGTAACTACAGCCAAGCACAACTTAGACCACACAACCCAGACTCCCAACAGTGGTGTTATTTGCAAGCCACATGCACTAGTACACGGCAAGCACCTTCTGGACACAGGTATCCTCACTCCGTTAAAGCCAAAATGAGTGAATATCAAGAATTAAGTTCGTTTGCGGTTAAGTCATCATCACAATTTAAACGCCTGTATTTCTGACACCACGCTGAGGCATGCCTAGCAATATATAGGCAGCGGGATGCTCAGTCTCTCTTGCTGTCTGTTATCATTCAAGACATTACTTGTTAAAAAAATTATTTCTGCAACACTAGTCCTATTATACATGCTTATATTAAATCCTTTACATAAACCCACACTATTTTTGTGTCTTAGGCATCGTAACTCTTGAGATAATGCTACTTCCATGGAGGTCAACACCCAGGAACAGCACTCTAAGCCATTTGCTCTTGTTTTGGGTTGGGTTTTTTTTGTTATTATTATTAAGGTACAGACATACCGAACCGCCAACACCAAATCCTGTGTTAGCTTGTCCAAAAAGACCAGTTCCGGTTCCAAATCCAGTACCAGCATTTGTATTGGCAGCTGTTCCAAAAAGGCCTCCAGGCTGTGAGGGCTGGGTTACCCCAAAGAGACCCTACGAACAGGAACTCGGTTAAGGTAACGCTGCAATGCTTTTCCAAGCGTAGCACTGACGATCACCGAACTAACGCACAAAGTCAGGTAATAAAATGGATGCTACAACATTACCCCTTTTGCCGGGGGAAGAAGATGGGTGAAAAGTATTTCAGAAGCTTTAGCCATTCTCCAAGAAATTAGGTACAAAAAGGAAATTAAAAAAAAAGTATCAAAGAACTTATGCTTCAAGCTTAGAAGGATATTGGAATTTCCTCATCACTTTGAGTGAGGGAGATGGAAAAGAAACTTTTTACAGTGTTTTCTGGGAGAAGTCATGACATATTCAGAAAGAACGTAGTATATTTGGAGCCAAAGCCCCTAGTTATGCAAAAAGTTACAGCTACGTAGCATCCTTCTGTCAAGAGCCCATGAATGCTGCTCATTAGTCACCAGAGAGTACAGAATTGTTAATGAATTCCCACAGAACGTTAATAATGGAATTATATTATCTCTGTGAACATGACCAGAAATACTTTAATTGATAGAGAGCAGACTGCTTAAAGAAGGGAATTGGAAAAGTTAAAATTTGTTAAAAGCTGTATTGCTGTCCAATTATCATGAATGAAAAATTTTGATTGGCAAGAAGTCGCTAGCTCAGACAGCAGCATTCAAAGCTTTGCATTCTAGTTTTAAGAAGCTGTACTACAATTTGAGGAAGATATAAATTACTATACTGCAGCTAAATCACTGTATTGAAGCTATACCACAACTTACAGCTTTAAGGGTTCAAACAATTTATCTTACCATTGTGTTCGTGTTTGGCTGCCCTAGAGTGCTGGTATTCCCAAAAAAGCCCGTGTTCTGCGTTGTTGTGGCTTGACCAAATGGTTTGTTAAACAGACTTGTAGTTTGAGATTGCTGACCAAAAAGACCCCCTGTTGTTCCTGTTCCAAAGCCAGTCGTGCCTACAACATACAAACACATTGGTTAAAAAACCCTCAAGTATTTATCCAAACCTACTACATTTCCACACTCATTCACACAGGAAAAAAAGATTCTTCCGTTCAACGGAACGGCCGAACGCCCAGTGCCATCAATACAGCACGGCATCTGCGTGCAGACGGAAGTACTTTGTATTAGGTTTTTCATCAGGTTCTCCTTGTCCTACAGTCAGTGGGAGCGTAACACCCAAGAATTACCAGCACATCTACCTCACAGATAGATCTGACCAAAAAGACACCAGCTTTAGTATGGGCAGTTCTCCACTGTACAAAGACAACCGTACAGTGAGCGCCTGCGAAGAGCCCACGGGGAAAGCTGTGGGCAGAGCCAGCGCCCTGCGCACCGCTTCGGTTCTGTAACCCACACGGTGACTACTACAGAAACTTCTACCCGAACTTCAAACACCTTCTCCCTTTTTCTCCCCAAAGGAAAAGGGCCGTTTACTTGTGGTACAAGTGGTATACACACAGACAAGAGCTTTCGCTCCCTCTCACAGCTGCCCTTGCTGTCTCTGCAGAACTAGCTGCTTTCTTCAGAGCCGACTGCATGAGAAATACACAAAGCCCATCATGGCTGCCAGGTTGGGCAGTTCCTGTACTTTAACAACCCATACCTTTGCAGGGTGCAGAGGAATATCATCCCCCGTATGTTGATCTTTCTCAAGGACAGCAGCTCAGCCCAACCCACACAGGCCTCAAGCACACCCAGAGATTACACCCAGCAGCGCCTGTCATTGCCGACAGACACAATTCTAACCCAAGACAGCGCAGCCTTTCTTACAGCAGATCATCATTTCTGTTTCTATGGACCACAGGATTTTGATCTTCTGTTTAGAGTCTAATTCCACAAATGCAAATACCTACTTTAGGTTTGCAGCAGAAGCTAATAAAAATAGAGTTTGTGTTTGAACCTTTCAGTGCTATTTGTTTTACACTGAGTTCAAAAAGGTCCATTATCTGGTTAGCACAACTGAACTGTAACTACAAGACATACAAACACTTAAGTAAGCTGGTTACTTCATACCTGGCTTCTACTTTTTGACCAAGGATGCCAAAATGGACAGCACAACATATAACAGGTCCACAGCCTAACCCTGACCTACTGGGGAGAAAGGCTTCTGGCAAAGTCTAGTTAGACTACTATACATTAATTTGTCCAGTTCAGGGAATTTATGGTCGCTCATTAGCAGAAGCAGAATCTTGACTTCACCATTAACCAACTGATGTCATCACCCTATTGATTATTAGCACTATGCTGGTGGGTTTACTTCAAATTGTCTTACTCGCCCATGTGAACTAGCTGACTAGCCAGATGCTCTAATGAACTGCCTTCCAACAAAACTCCGGCGATGCAGAGGAAGTTTGCAATCCCGGAAGAATAAGTAAACAGAGATTTCTATGGCAAAGAACCCGATTGTTGAACATTGGTAATACAACTAGTGCTGTTCTGAGCTCACACCAGTGTTTCCTCATCTTTTTTAACTACAGAATTTAAATAGCTGAACAGAATATTTGTATATCCTATCACGGTAATGACAGGGGACAGGCTGTACTTACTGGTTCCAAAAGCAGTTTTATTCTGTCCGTATGAAAAGCTGGTGTTAGTAGTAGAAGAGCCAAAAAGTCCTGTAGCTGTACTTGATGTCGCCGTAGAAGACCCAAACAAACCTGCAGCCGCTCCCGCTCCTACAGGATTGGAGGGCCCTTTCCTGTTTGCCTGGTAGTCTTCTAAACGGAGCTCCTAGTAAAGGAAAATCCAGAACTCGACATCTCTTTATGCAGGATAAGGTTAGAACATTGTCATTAGCGTGCTTACACAGCGTTCAAGCCCACTCCAGGGTAAAGGTATTAGGAAAAGCCGTTAACACCTACATTTTTAAAAAGGACACCATAAACAGGACCTAAACTTAGGTGTACTTCTGCAGTTCATGTTTGGGCTTCAATTTTACTTCCCAGAGCTTTTTCAGATCTTTTGAATGGAAGACTTGTTGCAAAGTATCAAACAAGTCAAC
The DNA here is from genome assembly GCA_008711295.1 of Anarhynchus alexandrinus. Lineage (NCBI taxonomy): Eukaryota > Metazoa > Chordata > Aves > Charadriiformes > Charadriidae > Anarhynchus > Anarhynchus alexandrinus. The sequence continues at coordinate 32,107 of VUYV01000867.1, read as the reverse complement.
TTGAATAGAAAGGCTTCAGGGTTAAATCCTTGGGAACTCTAGTTTATATTAAACAACTGTGAGTTTTGTCCGAGATTCTGCCATTATCTCAGCAGCAGGACTGCTCCCAACAGGATCTCTTGCCCTTCTGATATACAGTGATCTGGAATTTCAGCTTTTCAGAAATTGCAGTGTTAAGCATTTAAAAACAAACATGATTAATATGGTGATGCATTAAGTGTTTTACTTGACTATACCTCTCTTCTGTGAGTGATGCAGATATTGAAGGTTGGACTTGTATTAACGAGCACAGAAGATATTTATTACAGTCAAAAAACCCCTCTACTAAAGCAACACTAACAGCCAAACAAGATGAGCATGTTTGAACACTCATTGACTGACCTCGAGAGATTTGCTTTCATATTCTTTCATAGCAGTGATACACTGGTGCTTGGTATTGATATTTGTGCTAACTCCAGATTTCACCATAGTATCTGTACCGGTTGGTGGCTGCAAGAGAAGAGGTTAAGATACCAAGTTTTAAACCCAGGCCGACTTCCGTTATTACAGTTAGTAGTCTCTTGGCAGACGCTGTTAAAACCTAAACCTAGCGCAGGACCTGAAGCAGTGTACTACTGTTATCTGCACAGCTGTGGCCTCACCCACGGACGAGGCATGTTCAGCAGCAATCAGTACTGGAATTTACTCTGGTACTCAAAACAGCACCGCGCAAATAGTTTTTCAGTTTCACTTTAAAAGTAGTTTACCTAAGCTTGTGACCCAAATCCTCTAGCTATGCATGGATTTAATTATTTCCCCATTTTTTTTAAACTGTCCTATGAAACTATACATCAACAGCACTCACTCTGCTCAAGTTATCAGCACAGTTCTGTCTAGGTCCCAAAATAATAAAGTCTCAGTCTGTTAAATCAGCTGTCTAGAAATGAAAAGGGCTGAGATTTACATGACCAAGTACTTGGGAAAACGAGTGCCTCTTTCCAGCAGATACCAGTTATCCTGTGTCCACGATGGCCTCCTCTCCCAGCCACCCTCCATTTTCAACTGCCACAAAACTGTCAAGACGTTACCGGACCCTTTCTTAAAGGGAACTCATCCAGAAAGCACAGGGATCACTCTTCACATTTGAGTTTACATTTCCAAAGCCATGCTGACTTGTAAGAGAACCGAGTTTATTTTGACCCATTCCAAGCCGTCTAACCCTCGCTGCCGTCAGCATTTAGCGCTGATCACCTTGAACTCTGTGCCACTTCCTACCTTCCTGAGAAGGCTCCATTTTAAGAGCTGCTTTACCTCTTCAGCTTTAGCAGAGCTGTGAACCTAACAAGCCTAGACCAGGCATCACCCCACTGTGTTTGAGAAGTTTGTCAAATTCAGAATGAAATAAACCAGTCTAGCTCTTTGGAGTTAATTATACATCTTATTTCCCCTGCAACAGTTCCACTAAAGGGGATGTTTTCAAACCATTTCAGAACACTGCATACTTTGCATACTCATCAACTACGCGTTTTGGTATTTCACCTCAGTGACTATGACAGTAACTGCAAAATTTAATGCTTCCTACAGTAAACAGGCTTGATTAAGAAAAAAAACAACCAGTACTTACGTTAAACTTAATAGTCGTGCCAGTTGGAGCAGCGGTAAAACTAGTTGGGCCAAAAAGAGAGCCAGATGTACTTCCAAAAGGATTGGAAGTAGTGTTAGTGGTTCCAAAGAGACCTCCACTGCTGGTACTAGTTCCAAAGTCTTAAAAGAAAAAATAAAACGATCAGTACTAAAACAAACCTTAATTTTAAAACTTATACCCAAATATTTCATTCAAATTACAAAATAGTTTGGAAATGGAAGAAACTGCTAGAAAAAAAAAATTTACAGCAAAGCTGGAAAGCGATAGTCTGCTAGTGCAATACTCTGCTGCAGAAGACTGCCCTTAACTCACCACCCCGGGAAATACTGGAACCACCACAGCAGGCAGTCTCATTCTACTCCTCACAGTGCTAAGAAAATTACGCCTATAAAGGGAATCAGTGAGGTTTCGTTTCTTTTCTCAGAAGAGTCTGCAAGTGGTTACTTCTGCTTCAGGGAATTACAGTAGAGTTTAAGATGCATTTCAAGCATTCTAGTGCCAGAAGCAAAACCAACTATAACTGCTCTATGACAGCAGAAAAAAAAAAAGGTAAAATCAAGCAATGCCAAAAGATACTTAAGAATAGAAAATGCCAGCCAACCACCTTTTTCAACTGATTTCAAAACTCACAGCTAGAGTCTCAGCTACAGATTTTGTAGCTTATCAGGCTCACTCTTGGCTACTGTTGACCACAATAATGTCACTATAAATCACCAAAACCCCACATAAACACTTGTACCAGATCCACACATACATCCAGCGTTCTGTGCTCTTCAATCAAAGAAAATAAGCAACGCTCAACAGAGATGCAGTTTTACTCACTTCCAAACCCAGCTGGCTTATTCTGTGCAAAGGCATTATTCTGGGATGAGAAGAGGCCTCCACCAGTGCTGGTAGTACCAAAAAGGCTATTTGATGTCCCAGTCGATGTTCCAAACCCAAAGCCAGTGCTTGTGGAGGAGGTGGCTGGCTGATTAAATGTAGTTGAACCAAATAATCCTCCTGAAGACAGAAACAGACTATTAATTATCTGCAATCATCAACTGCTTGGGGCTTTGGGGGGATTTTTAGCAGTGTTGGTTTTGGGTTTTTTGTTGGTTGGGGTTTTTTTCCCTTTTCTCCCCCTTCCCCTCCCCTCCCTTTCTTTTCTTTTAAATAACATCCTCCTCTCAGGGTTGCATTCCACTAGAACCGGAACACAGCAATACCTGGTTTTGTCTGTGTACTCCCAAAGAGGCCTCCAGTATTATTGTTCGAGCCAAAGGCTGATGTTCCAAACGCTCCTCCACTCGTAGTACCAAAGCCAGCATCTGAAAACCAGCATTATCGTTTAGATGAAACCATATTCTAAACACACGCACTAGAAACTAAATGCTGTCGCTGCCTTTTGAACTTTCCAAAAAAGTTTGTGCATGACTACCTACACATCAGTGTCTGGGATATGTGAAGCAGCACTATTAACACTCGCACAGAGCTCCTGAAGCAAAAGGCTACAGTATTTGAGTCAGCCACTTCTACCGAATGCAAAGACACTGCTCTGCAAGGCCTCTACCGCTTTTCACGGCACCTGGAAGTTGCTCTTCTCATACCTCGGTTTAGGAGCAATATAAACAGAATTACTGTGTTTTCTTCCTAACAAATAGAGGACATACACTAGGTTATAGTCTGCATTAATGGCTAAAAACTCACTCACTGTGGTATTTACAATGCATGTATCCAGAAGACACTCCTCAAATTACATGCTTTTTCCTTCCAAGTCTTCCCAACATATTCTAGTCCCGATCGAAAGAACTCCCACCCCACCGCCCCGGCACGATGGCCTTTAAGTTTCCACTCCTTTTGAAAAAGGAAGTTTCAACAACTGTACATGGAATTCTGGTATCTACCCAAATTAAAAGCTTGGTTAGTGGAGAAGCCTCGGGCTCCTGAACCCGATTCACAAGTCTGCTTCCTACTACTGCAGAGTGACCCGTGCAGCCCAGCAGCGCTCCAATTTCATCACACAGAATCACGACCTCCGCCGCATCCTATAGCTGCGCCTCCAGGAAAAAATACCTTAAGTTCTGAAAAGTCAGTTTACACATATTACTTACTTTGTCCAAAAGTTGAAGTCGTCCCAAAGCCAGTGCTGCCTCCAAATGGAGTTCCAAAGGATTTGTTAAACATTTTCAGGATGTATCAGGTTTTTCCCCCTAAACCTGGAAAGAAGAATTCAGCTTTTATTCAAAGCTTATTTGGAAACTCATTTTTCATCTTCTGCACTGTTGATGTAAGCAATCTAATTTGAGTACTTGAGCCATAAAACGCGTGACAGCATGTTTAAGTCACACTAAGTAATTTAAAACAGTCAGAAACCTGACAGGGACAAGAACACTAACACTTCAGTGACGTCACAAGTAAGCCGTCTTCCACCCCTCATCGTGGCTAGATTTTCTGTACATCTTACAAACTGAAAAAACTAATACATGAAACAACTCCTCTGATCCACATGTTCTCAACAAAACCCTCTAGAGCATCTAAGACTAAAAGCACTTCCTACATCTGTTTCTACTACGTTCGATCCACATCAGGCAACACAAACTCATTTTTGCTCAGCCTTACCAACGCCTAAAAGAGCACCTCACCGGAACGCCTCTCTAAGAGCACATGGAGGGGTCTGTACTGTGCTACGGCTGTTTCTGCCACACTCCCAGGATTTTCCATGACGCTAAACCCCATTTGCCAACTACTTCAAACAAGACACAAAGTGGAAGTGCACTGCACAAGAATTTCAGGAAGACACCTTCCACCTGCTTCCCATTTATTTCTCACGGGGCTTCACCAGGATTTTCTTAACTTTCTAAAAGTTGTTGTTTTTAAATGGTTGTTCAGTGAAGTTTTACCCCATTTAGGGAAAGGCCCACTTTAGCTTTGCAACACTTGCCATTTTATTTACAGATACATTTAGTAATCCTGCCTCATTCCAATCTATTCTCCACATGCAAACACAATGTTACAGCTTTTTTCAACAAAACCAACCAAGCTAAAATAAAATCATGACAGATCCTTAGCCATACTCCAGCCAGGGAAATTTGTAGTCTTTATCCGTATGGGGGCTGACAGGTGTTAGCTCCACCGTTGAAAATGCCAATATTATCCAGAAAAAAATGCATTGTTGGCAGCATTAGCTAATCCACAGCAGTGCAGAACTAGTAAGTTTAGAAAACTTAAAACATGGCCCATATCCAGACTATTTACAAAGCACTACTTACTATCATGTTAGGATAACACTGTTTTATGTAACAACACGCTAACCTTTAGCATTTTAGCATTTGCTAAACCCTGTTTATGTTTTCCAGGGGGCTCAACATCCAGGACAGCAATGAACTCCTATCAAGTATTCCCCATTTGGTCGCCAACAATTTAAGTTAGACTCAAACCCCACACCTTTACCTCTGCCCAGGTTTGACAGCTTCTCTATAGCTCCCAAATTCCCACTCTTTTTATAATATTCTAACCAAAAAGAAGCACACACCCCACAGTACTCAGCGTATGGCCCAGCACAGCCACTCCAGGGTGAAGCCACTAAATCTATCTGTCCATCCATGAAATCAGAAGGGTTTGTTTTTCCCAAAAACCCATACCACCTTCTGAGAATAGCCAAATCTAGATTTTGAGCAGCCGTAGCTACCCACCGCACCTCTGCAGCCATCCCAGCACTACTGGAGACTAAAACAGTCAAGAGCAAATCAATATCTGACACATTAAAAAGTAACTAAACAGATGTTTTGGGTAATCTTCAACTATTCAAACCAGCAGCACATCACAATTTTGTGGTGTTAAGAGTCTTCCCACTCACACATGCAAGTCCTTACGGACTTCCTTACGCACATTAAGAGTACTTTAAATAAAATGATTCTGCCATAAGAAAGAAAAAGCTGATCTGACAAACTATCTGAGCACCCTAAGCCTAGAGCTGCCTCCTGGAAGAGCGCACTGCCTGCCACCCAACAGGATGCTTCTGTGGGGTGCAGAGTGCATCCCACAACTCATCAAACTGCCCAAGCCCCCTCTCCCCAAGGACCTGCTCCCAAACACCCGTGCCACCTCCAACTCTTCCACAAGCACCTCGCCTCTGAGGTGCCAAGGCTTCTTTTTGTCTTCCAGCAGAACCTGCCTTTGGAGAACAGGACAAACTGCAGAGCCACATCCTGTTCGCTTCCTCAAAATCCAACCTTTTTGCTCCTGCACGACTGTATGTGGCCTCCAAGAACACCCATCACCCCCACCCACCTCCTGATACTGCATGATTTGCTCTCCCTTACGCTACATCACCTACCAGGATGCCTTAAAAAAAAATCCCTTTTTTTTTTTAACACTTCTAAGAAATTTTATCCTGACACCCGATGCGAGCACACTCCTTGAACTCTACGCAGCCACCTCAGCTACATTCTTTATTTCTACAGGTTGTTTTTGGTCATCTCACTTCGCCCCTAAGCACGTCTCACTGATGGCCAGATACAGAGGGTCCACACAGTTTTCACTTGTTCAACCTTGTTACTCTCAACCTTATCTGCAATTCCTAAAACCCCTCTACTTTCACTGCTCCCCTGATTTATGCCACAGCTTTTTCAATATCAGTATACTGAGGATTGTTAAATACCAAATTCTAGTCCAGAAGAAATCTGAAGCACAGCTTTCTAAAATGCAAACAGGTTACTAAAAGATTTCACCCTCCCACAGAGTCTGAAGCTTCGTTTTCCTTGGACACCCACCCTCCTTACCTACTGACCCTCGGCAGTTCAGGCTCAGCCAAAGCAGAGCTTGGGCTTCACGTGGTCACCGATACTGTGGACGCATCAGAGCCAGTAGCGGGGGGACCCCGCACAGACAACAGGCTCGCGACTGCACATGGGAAATGTTGTGTTAATTAAACGTGCTCTGAGCTGTCCCATGAAAACACACTCAGAGCCCCTGACTGCAGGAACGCCGGCAGCACCCAAGAACTGAAGAGCTAGAGCAGCATTTATAAAAGTTTGGGGGTTTTATACAGAGGTCCTTTCCCACTTGCCAGACACCACCCCCCGCTGAGGAGCGCCCACCCCCTCACTCCCGAAGAGCTCTAATTACAGTTTTACAGTAACACCACATAAACCTCCAGCCACATCCAAAGAAAAGCAATTAATTCATTGACATAACTTTAAATAACTCTCCCGGCAGCAGGCTAGCGCTTACATCCCCAGACACCCACCGCCGTTAAGACCCCGGAGAGGGGCCCACCGTTACCCCGGATTCCACCGCACACAACACGCCGCTCTCCCCAGGACACACCACACCGTTCCCGTGTGCCCCCCC
>VUYV01000866.1:35354-54223 GCA_008711295.1 Anarhynchus alexandrinus | reverse complement strand
CGGCCGCGGGGGTCCGCTGGCACACGGCAAACATGCACAGGGACACGCAGAGAGGCACAAAGACACAGAGCCTCGTCGCACAGGCGTGCAGGCACAGACACCCACCCACACACCCACCCGCGAATACCGGGGGACCCCCACGGCCCCCTCCACTCAGGGCTGACGTGGGCCACCCCCGGCTGTCCTCAGCCGGAGCGTGCAAGGCTGGAGATTCCTCAGGGTGCCGCGCCGAGGGCAAAGCACCCCCGGGGAACAGCGTTTCCCTGCGTCTGATGGGATGTTTTTGGTCCATTTCCCAAGTGGGGTCCGTGCCCCCTCGTCCTCAGCCCTGCCCCGCAAGCCCCGATGGGGGGGAAGGGCTGTGGGAGGGATGCTGGAGGTTTGCTCAGCAGTGGGGAGCTTCCCCCACCCTGATCTGGGCGGGGCGGAGGGGGAGCAGCGGTTGTGGGGTTTTTTTTCTGCATATTTCTGTATGCAGAGTTTTAGCGGTTCGATATCCATTTGCAGTTGTAAAAGCACAAAGGCTGCACTCGCTGCGTCCTTCTGCGGGACCCGCCGCCTTTCCGAATCACCTGCCACGGGCCCTCTGCATATGGTGCAGCGATGGGCTTCTACAAAAGCTCTTTTTGTGTTGTTGTTATAAAACCAAAACAAACCTACGGGAGCACTGGCCTGAGCTGGGATGGGGTTTGGGGCTTTGAAGCCAATGCACGTGCCCCCAGTTTTGCCATCCTAGTTTCCAGAGCTGCCCGCCTGCTGTGCCCAGCCCCAGCCGCTTCTGTGCGCCGAGGGACCTGGCATTCTCGGGTGGGAGCGATGCAGCTCTTTGCTCTTTCAGTCCCAAGCTGTTCTGGTTTGTGACTCCCTCTCTGCCACCTTTCCTCTGACCAGGGATGGGGCTTGGCACGGTGAAGCTTTGGAGGCCCTCGGCAAGGGAGCAGCCCGCCCAAGGAAGACGGGAAGGGGTTGCAGTCTGACCCGCACAGCCGGTACGGCACCTCGCACCCTGCTGCTACTGAACCTGCCGGGGCTGGGGGTGCTGCTGCCAGGAGGGCTGGTGGGGACGGGTGGTCCTGCGTGGAGACGGGAAGCGGGGAGAGGGTGCTCAAACGGAGGTCCCAGAACCCTTGGGTCTGAAAACGCCCTCCTTATCCTGCCCTATATAGAGGAGAGAGCAAAATGAATGCCTCGCAGGCACAGAGGTAAATTTCTTTGACATGCCCCATAAAAAATCCAGCAAAGTAGGTCACTCGTGGAATACAAAACGAAGCAGCGGTGTTGTTCCTGGAGAAGGCAGGTGGGGCTGTGGTAGGGCTGTGGTGATGAACACCTTTCTGCAGCAGCGAGGAGCCAGCCTGCCATCACAGTGGTGTTTGCTGGGTGAGATGCTGTCCTGCAGCGCTGGCTGCTGGAGTCAGGGCTGCTTCTCCCCACGGTGGGCTCGGGGCAGGATCAGGCCTCTCCTGCTGGGGCAGGTGAGATGTTCCTCACCCCAAGCCAACTTCTTCCCCCTCTCTTCCTCTGCTCCTAGGCAGGGCGATGAAGCTGAACGAGCGGAGCGTGGCCCACTACGCCACCTGTGACTCGCCTGCTGACCATGCCGGCTTCCTCCGCAAGCGGGTGGAGCGGCACCACCACTATGCCCACCACCACCACGCCACCTCCTACCAGCGCCGCTGGTTCGTGCTCAAGGGCAACCTCCTCTTCTACTTCGAGGAGCGGGAGAGCCGGGAGCCCGTGGGGCTGGTGGTACTGGAGGGCTGCACCGTGGAGCTGTGCGAGGCCGCCGAGGAGTTCGCCTTTGCCATCCGCTTTGACAACGCTGGCGCCAGGGCTTACGTGCTGGCGGCTGACGGGCAGGCTGCCATGGAGGCCTGGGTGAAGGCACTCTCGCGGGCCAGCTTCGACTACATGCGCCTCGTGGTGAGGGAGCTGGAGAAGCAGCTGGAGGAGGCCTCCAAGAGCTTGGCTGCTTGCCACAAGTCTCTGCGGAGGTCCTCCTCCTCTGGCAGGAAGAGGCACCTCTCCAACCCTGCCTTGCTGCCCCTCCAGGAGAAGCCCACTGTCCTGGAGAATGGTTACTCCACTTGGGGTAGTGGTGGTGGTGTTCCAGGGGGGGCTGCCTGCCCCAACCATGATGGGGGGCACACGAAGCCCCCGCCCCTGCCTCCGCGCCGGCGCTCGGCCGCCAGCAGCACCGCGGGGTCCCTGGTCCCTGGCCTCGCACCAGCCATGCCGGAGAGCCCGGTGTCACCAGAGACGGTCTGCTTCTCCAAGCTGCACAGATGGTACGGGCAGGAGATCGTGGTGCTGAGACGGGAATGGCAGGAGAGGCAGAAGAGGGGACACCTGTGACCGGGGGTGCAAGCCACTGGCCAGCTGATGCCTGGCAGCCTGTCTCCCACGCAGGAAGAGCGATGCGAGGGACGCTGCTTGCCCCCTGCCCTGGTCGGTGGCTGAGTGCACAGTGCACGTGTACTTCACGGGGCGTGTTGGAGGGACCCAGGTCTTCCACAAACCTCACATTTCATTTCCATGAGGCTTTATCCAGCTGGAGAGTGTGTAATATCAGTGGAGCCACCTTTAAACTCTCCTCTGCTGGTGATACGAGGTGCGGAGTGGCCCGAAATTGGCACATGTGCAACGAACTTCACCCAACAGGCTTGGCCTCTTGCCATCCTGGCGTGGTGGATGCTCTGGGTGCTTCATCGCCCACCTCTCCTTCACCACTTTTTTTTTTGTTTTCTCAGTGTGGAATTTTGCACAGGTCAGCATTTCTTATTGTCTGTGGTCTTGCGCCAAAGTCCTTCTGCCTTTGCTCTTTTGCTGCAGATAAGGCTGGGCTCTTACGAAATGCTCCGACTGGCCACTGGCCCTCACGGGTGCCTCCAGCCCTTGTGCCTCTCTCACCACAGGACACGTGTGAGCCACCATGACTGTGGCTGGCCCAGCAGCCAGGGCAACAAGGACCGGGCTCTTGCGTCGTCATTTTTTTTTAACTCTCATCTGCACTAACCTTCCTCCCTGCCATATCTCTCAGGATGTGGATTTCATGGCCTTGCATCTGTCTCTTTTGGTGCCCGAGCTCAGCAGCGAGGCTGAAAAGGAGACACTGAGCCTGGTCTGAAGGAACAGCAAGAACCAGGAGCTCTCCAGGGCTGATCTGGATTCTGTCAATTGGTAGCCAAGCCTGTTAATGTCTCCGGCTCAAGCCTTCCCTGTTCCAAAAACAGGGACACTAAAGCCTCTTTGCCTTGCCAGGGGTGAATTTATCAGGCTCTGCACATACTTTAAGCTCCTGGAAAGTGCCATATAGGACTCAGCCAACTTGTTGGGCAGCTTGCCCGAGACGGCGTCCAGAGCCGTCTTTGCAGAACCCCTCTCACTGTTGTGGCTCTGCCCAGTTCCCGGCAGAGCTGCACGGTTGGAGGAGAGGCTGTGGAGGAGCAGGGAGGAAGAGAGGGCTGGCCCTGGGAGAAGAAGTGAAGGTGTGGGAGTGAGTTACAGGTTGTGCTGACTGACTGCGTGTCAGCAGTGTCTGGGCTTGCTCCTCTAGCATCAAAGCCGTATTGCTGCCTTCTACCAACGCCAGCGCCTGACCTGCTGGCGCTTCCCTCCAATTTCATGTCAGCATCGCTCAGCTGATCTCCGTGGCACTTCCCATCCTCCTGGCAGGTGAGGAGGGCTGCGGGGAGGCATGCCTATCACCTCACTAAAGAAACAAACTTGTCCTTCAGTAGGTCAGAAACCTTGTCCACGAGGCAGATGGTACAAGTAGGTGGGTGCTGAGTCCAGGGACTGGAACACCCTAGAGATGGGAGTTTATGAATCTTCTCCCTTATCCTCTTGGCAAGGGCTGTTTTTCAGAGCAGAAAAAATGCGCGAAGCAGTCTTGTGCTTCCTGTCTAACAGTGTTAAACCTGTTTTTATTGCCCTGTTTTATTAAGGAGCCTTGCTAGGAAAGCAAGAGTCTGTTCCAGGTCATGACTGGTAGGAACCTATTTGCCTTTCTGGAATTAAACGCACACAGCTTAATACTTTGCAATAGCCAGTAGAGATTGCCAATGCAGAAATCAAATGACTTCCGTTAACTCTTGGTGCCTTTGAAAATATACCTCTGGTAGTTTTGGATGACAAACTTGCAGCCTGCTGCCTAATTATGGCTCAATGGCATGTTAGAGGAAATCAGATCTTAAATCAGACCTTACAAATATGACTTTGGGCAGTGGGAGTGTGACCTTCACATACGAGTGATGCAATCCGGTCCTCTCCAGTTTGTGCCGGTATTTCTTCACAGTAGGGATCTTCAAGTTTGGGAGGATTATTTTTGTTCTGCTTTTAAAGTGAAAACAGTACAGAAAAAACAGGAGCATGTGGCCATGGGCCAGTACCCAGGCTCTGTCAGCAGCCCAGCTGGCTGGACTTACGGGCCAGCTCTGCGTCCCTATCCGCTGCTTAAATTGTTCAGTACCGCAGCATTCCCGTCTGGGAACCTGTCCCCTTCCCCATGGCAGGGCAGCAGCATCAGGGCATGGCATTACTCCGTGCCTCCTTGCTGTGAGCGTGAGTATTTTGGCGCCAGGATCAGATTTGGCAAGCATTTTTCTGTGGTTTGGGTTGGGTTTTTTTCCCCAATGTAATACAGGGAGAAGAACATTCCTGATATCTCAGACTTACATAAGGCAGTTTGACAGTGACGATTTAACTTCCAAAATAAATCAAAATGTAATTGCAGTTTCTACATGAGACCCAAGAATTGGGAGTGACTTGAAAGGGAAAAGAAATCAACAAAGCCAGTTCTGTCAGAACTGGAACTGAAACAGTATTATTCATTTAAGGGCAGTTTCACTTTTAAGAAGCTTAGTTTGTTTTAATAAGCCAGGATTGTGCTAGTAACACTACTGAAGAGCTTATATTTAATGCTTCAATCTGTCCCATTCAAATGGCACAATTTCCACGCTACCTGCCTTTGCGTTAGTACATATCCCAACTAAATCCTAAATCCTGCAAATGAGGAGCTGCGCTCTGCTTTCTGTCTGATCGCATTTGGAGTAATTTTGTGTTTTATTCTGCAGCACCGAGAAGAAAATGGCTGAACCCTGAACAGTATTTGTGCTTGGTGCAGCTGTCCGTGCCAGGGCCTTTGCGAGGTCTCCACAGCGCTGCGTGACTTTGGCTGCACTTGGTCAGGGCTTCCTCACCATCCCTCTCACATAACAGGGATGGCCCTTTAGTGAGTAAAAAAGAGCCACAAGTGGAGCCATGCACAAATTTGTATGGAGGTACAGGTTTTTTTAATGACCACCACTGCTTGCTTCATTAGGCAGGAGGCACCTGGGTGCTCCACCACCTCCCCTCAGGTGAAGGCTATCAAACCAGCTCAGCTGAGGACTGGTGGTGATGGCAGTGCCTTTGAAGCAGCCCACAGGCAGAAGGTCAGGATTTCAGCTTCCTGAGATTGCACATGCTGATGGCTAATGGCGTGTCCTCTCTTTCTGTCTGCAGGCAGAGATCGTTGCAGGAAAAGCGGAGAGTTTTCATTGTCCCCTACAGCAAAATAAGACTGATTGCTACACACTGTTATTTTTCTCCAGTCATTCAGGTTTGGACTGTTTCACCTCCCGCCTTTGCTTTTCCTTATTATTTTTTTAAACTAGAAAATGTCTGGGCAGCACAAAATAGGTTCTTTAGCAAAGGGGGGGGGGCTGAACACTAAAGCTGAATGGCTACTTTTCTTAAAGTACTGAAATCAAATCCTTTCCTAAGAGTTTTCTTTAGCATAATTATTCAAAAACTATGAGAGAAAAATGCTTGAATTTAGAAGAAATTGATGACTGAAAGAGGGAGGGAGATGCTGACATGGCCTTTGTAAGCTGCACCAAGAAAGGATCCCAATCCTGCTAAAGTAGCTGATGAAAACCTGTTTTTCTGAGGCTGGGATTTCAGATTAAGGCCCATAATGTATTGTATTATTTCTGCACATTTATCTTTTTTTATAGAACAACTGTGGTGATGTTTCCCACCGAATCCAGGTCCTAGTGACTAGAGTAACCTAAAGATTTTACCTGTGGCCACCGCTAACCATTGGGTGGATGTTCACAACCAAGACCGGACACTTTCTGTTACAAGAGCTACTGCATTGATAGTTTTGGGGGGTGGGTGAACCCCTGAGCCTTACCCCTCTCAACTGCCTTTGCAAAGAAACTTTGCAAAGTAACCCCCACCGCAACGCACAGGGAACGCGTGTGGCGTTCCCGTGTTGGTGGCATCTTCCACCATCCCCGGGCGTGCTTCATAATTAACAATTAACAGCCAACACTACGAGTGACCTGCAGTAACACTCCCATCTCTTCAGGTGCTTGTATTTTAGGTAGCCGATGTGGTTTTTTTTTTATGTGGCGGTTTTGCATGCACCGTCATTTCGCACGTGGAACTCATACTACGTGTATTCAAGATGTTGTTACCGTTTGTATTTTATGCCGTGAAGCCGAATAAACGCGCTGTTGATTTGTAACCCGCCCGCTGCCAATGGAGCTGTGAGCCCCCAACACCCGCGGGAAACCTCTGCGGGGCCCGCCCTGCCCCTTGGCGGGGTCACCCGGGCCGGCTGTCCTCTCTCGAGCCTTAACGTGCCCGTTGAAAGGCGGAAGGCGCAGAAAGCCGTCCGATTCCCACCCCTCCTTCTCCCCCCGCCCCGATGGGAGCCACAGCGGCCGCAAGGCGGGACCGCCCCACGCATGCGCAGCGGCGATCTCGCCCCTCCTCCTCAAGCCTCGCGAGAACCGGAAGCCCCGCCGTCCCGGCTAACGCCTCGGCTCGGCCGTTACGGCTCCCCAGTGAGGGGCAGGAGGGAGGATGGCAGCGGCAAGCGGGAGGCTCCTGGCGGCGGCCGTGGGTTGCCTGGGGCGAGCAGGCTGGGGCGGGCCGCGCCGCTCCTCGGCCGCGCTGCTTGTGCCCTCCCGGAGCGCCACCGTCACCCGCAGCGGCGCCATTTTGCCCAAGCCGGTTAAGGTGAGTGAGGGCCGAGCAGGTGGTGGCGGCAGCCAATCGCGGCGTAACGGATGGCAGCGGTGGCCAATCACTGCTGGTGTATCTGGTGTGGGTCGGGCGGTGGGAGTGAGTGACAGGGTCTAGGCTACTGAGTGGCTCCTTGTGGGCGGGGCGGGGATGCGGAAGCGGTCGCCCGCGGGAGGGTGACGGGAGCGGCCCTGAGGGGGCGGGGTGGGCCCGGCCGGCCTGTTTCCCCCCGAGCGGGTCGGTGCTGCCCCGACGGGGGTCCCCACGCCAGGGGGAGATAAACCTGTACACAGCCGTTTCTCACCGGCAACCGCTCTCCCTTCCGAAGCCACTAGTGTTCCCTGCCCCGAGCTCCCCGCGGGTTCCTGCTCCCCCGGTGCTGGGATTTGTACAAGGTGCCGTCTACGATGGCGTGACTGGCGGGGTAGGTGTAGGGAGAGCAGTGGACGTTGTCTGCCTCGACTTCAGCAAGGCTTTTTACACTGTCTCCCATAACATCCTCATAGGTAAGATTAGGGAGTGTGGGTTAGATGAGCGGACAGTCAGGTGGATTGAGAACTGGTTGAGCTCAGAGGGTTGTGATCAGTGGTGCAGAGTCTGGTTGGAGGCCTGTAACTAGTGGTGGTCCCCAGGGGTCAGCACTGGGTCCAGTCCTATTCAACATATTCAACAACGCCCTGGATGAGGGGATAGAGTGTACCCTCAGCAAGTTTGCTGATGACACAAAACTGGGAGGAGTGGCTCACACACCAGAAGGCTGGGCTGCCATACAGCAAGATCTGGGCAGGCTGGAGAGTTAGGCGGAGAGAAACCTAATGCAATTCAACAAGGGCAAGTGTAGGGCCCTGCACCTAGGGAGGAATAACCCCGTGCACCTGTACCAGTTAGGGGTTGACCTGCTGGAAAACAGCTCTGCAGAGAGAGACCTGGGAGTCCTGGTGGACAAGTTGACTATGAGCCAGCAATGTGCCCTTGTGGCCAAGAAGGCCAATGGTATCCTGGGGTGCATTAAAAAGAGTGTGGCCAGCAGGTTGAGGGAGGTCATCCTCCCCTTCTACTCTGCCCTGGTGATGCCACATCTGGAGTACTGTGTCCAGTTCTGGACTCCCCAGTTCAAGAAAGACACTAAACTGCTGGAGGGAGTCCAGCAGAGGGCTGTGAAGATAATAAGGAGACTGGAGCATCTCTCTTATGAGGAAGGCTGAGAGACCTGGGTCTGTTTAGCCTGGAGAAGTGAAGACTGAGAGGGGATCTCCTCAATGCCTATAAATATCTAAAGGGCGGGTGTCAAGATGATGGTGCCAGACTCTTTTCAGTGGTGTCCAGCGACATGACAAGGGGCAATGCACAAACTGTAACCCAAGAAATTCTGTCTCAACATGAGGAGGAACTTCTTTATTTTGAGGGTGGCAGAGCACTGGAACAGGCTGCCCAGAGAAGTGGTGGAGTCTCCTTCTCTGGAGATATTCAGAACCCGTCTGCATGCGTTCCTGTCCAGCCTGCTCTAGGTGAATCTGCTTTGGCATGGGGGTTGGACTAGATGATCTCCAGAGGTCCCTTCCAACCCCTACCATTCTGGGATTCTGTGTGATGCGGTGACAGGGGGTCCAGCACTAGGGAAGGCAAAGTGTTCTTCTCACTGCTCCCTGGGCCCTCTGTGCCCTTGTGGAGCCGGGAAAGTGTAGGCTTAGCCACAGTGCAACTGGTAAAGATTAATCTTTTCCAATCAACTCCTTGCAGACACCCTTCGGCCTCCTCAGAGTGTTCAGCATTGTGATCCCTTTCCTGTATGTCGGGACTCAGATCAGTAAGAACTTTGCAGCCCTACTTGAAGAGCATGATATCTTTGTCCCAGAGGATGACGACGACGATGATTAAAGGGTATGTCATTAAGATTAAAAGCAATCTAATTATTTGTGCTTCCTGTTTGGCTTGGGGCAGGGAGGCAGATCTCAGAAGTACAGACAGCAACAGCTCTGAAAGATGAATTTGCAGTTAAACACACGGACGCCTGCAGGTGTACTGCCCCTGGCTACGAACTTTTCAGTTCCTTTATACTGGAATAGGCCAGACTGGTATCTGACTCTGAAATCTCTACAACATACATTCGCTAAAGATCGTAATAAACTCATGGTGGTTTAGATCTTGTAATTTGAACAAGAAATAAAAATAAACTGTTGTCAGTGAGGGTCTATACTGCAGACAGAAAAGAGGGACTTCAGTGTTATTACACATTTACGTGTTTAAGTCTTCCGCTAACTCACAGAATGAGTATTTTAAAAGAAAATGAAATTCTGATATAGAGGTGAACAATTTGAGAGAACTCCAGAACCCATTGGAACAAACTGTCCAGTGGGTGTTACAACACTGATCTCTGGAGTAGTTGGTCCATTCAGACTCATCAGATAAAGGTGATTTACTTCCGCTCTTCCTTTATCTACAGTACACTACACTACACTTCCCTCCATTTTATGTTATTCTGTTTGGCTTGCCCTTGTGTAGACTTGAGTTTGGGTGTATTCCTTTATAGAACAAAGTTGTTTCAAATAAGTTGTTGTAAATAGTGGTGTTTTATAATCAGTTTGGTGGATGTATTCCATTTGATAAAGGGGGTTTCCAGTGTGCACTGTGCAGCTAAAACCAGAGAATGGTTGTAAAGACTGCAGTGGCCTGTTAGAAACTCCTTTTATGTAAACCACCACCTTGTGTGATTCAGAGGGGAGGGTACGGACTCAGTACAGTATATCTGAAGAGTAATGGCTTATTGTTCCATTTGCAGAACTGTAATGGAAGAACAGAAGGGAGAAAACCATTGACAAAGCAATGGTTCCAACATCTGTCACCTGTGTTTTGTCCTTCCTAAATGGGACGGGGGGCTCTGTATCCCCTTTGTCAGTGAGTGTCCTGCGCTTGTCTGTATGATGGAAATCTGTAGATCTGGGTTGAAGGAACTGCTTGATAGGCCCTGCATCCTTGCACACACACAATCACCTCATAAAAGACTGCTTGGGATTGCTTTTATTAGCAATATGGGAAACACTTAATTAAAGATCAAGAGATTGAGATGTCCGACTTTGGTCTTGTGTTTTTACAGATTATGTGCCTATGCCCTAGTGTTACTGTCTTAACCTTTCTACCTCCGTACGTTCCAGTAAGGAGGCCCCCTTCATATTTATTTCCTCTCAAGAGTCCTTTCTGTAATTCAGTACTAATCTACAGTACATGATAGGAATCCTAGAGGAATCAGCAGCCGGTCGCTGTGCTGTGCCTGAACCAGGTCGCCACGCCTTCTGAAGGCAACACAGCCCCACAACAGAGCCCCATTAAAAGAATGGAGTTCATATTGACACTGGCAGTGAACTTCAAATAATGCTGATTTACAACCTAGCAGGTATATCTGATGGAGACTATATCATTAATTTCACCTCACTGACGATTGAAGACAGTATTATCATTGCAGAGTTAAAAGTTTTGAATAGCTTTGGTAAAAGGTTAAAATCATGAGTGGCAAACTAATTCGCTGATGTGTTTATAGCATTTAATCTCTGAATAGTGAAAATCTCTGAATGCTCTGGCTCTAAGTAGCTAGTATCTACTAGGTAGTTCAGTACTTCCTTCTGTATGAGCCCTAATATATTTATTTTTTTAACTGTGTATAAACTTCAACTCTTCTTTTCATAGAAGTGTTTACTATTGCAATTAAATCCTTGCATAAGAGACTTAAAAGGTCTTCTCTACTGTTAGGGCATGCATAGAGTATCTTCAGTCACATCAGACCAGCTGTTTTCTCAAATACCTTGACAGGTTTGTCAACTTTTTTTTTTTTTCTTTAAAACAACATTGCCCCAGTGCGTCTCTCGTGGTTTCTGGTCACTAGAGCTGGCCTCTTCTCTTGACTGCCTACCTTTCCCTTCAGTATTCATGTAGCTGTTAAAAAGTTTTTTTTACTGTTGCACACATTAGCATGGTGTATAGTTCCAACAGCCACATTTGCTCCCGTATTATTTGGCACAGCTTTTGATGTTTGCTCTGTAACTCTCCAGTGCAGCTACTGAGAGAAAAGGGAGCCCACAATCTGAGTAACCCTGTAACAGCTGTAGTTGAAGGCAGTTGGCAGGTTCTTGAGTCACTCGGTATCTGAATTGCCCCCTCCTTCCCCAAGGCTACCTGAGAAGTGGTGGCTCCAGTTCATCTGCTCTTGGGAGCCAAACATGTCCCTGCTCCTGTTTTCTATACTGCCAAATGCCGTATCACTGCTTTGTCCCACCACGTTGCCTGGCCCTTCCTGACTGTGTCAACCCTGTCCTTAAGAACACCCCAGCCCTGAAGGCCCTAGGTACACACACATGTGCACATCCCTGAGCAGTGCTGCTTTACAGTCTTCGTATGGGGAAGCAAGCCCCAGTATTTAGTCAAGGATAAAAAGAAGTTTGAGCATACTACAAAGATTCAATGCTGATCACACATTGGGGAGCTTCAGCACTGAGTTACCTCCTGAAAACCTGTTCTGACTGGTGAAAGAACAAGTTCTCCTTACCTTTTGAAAAAGGGAGCTAGTAATTCCCGATTCAATTAAGGAGGTGATGGTAGGACACCATCTTCTGCTAGGCATCAGAAGCTCTTATAGAGCCACCCTATTCTAGACAACAGTACAAAACCCCAGGTAATTTCATTTTACAGCAGGGAAACGGACTTTGCTGAGCTTTTTATTGCACAGGGGGCTTTATCAGCCTATTAGATTTTATGCACTTCTCTGGGAGGAAGTAAACAGAGACTAGTGTCCAAATAAAAAACACAGGTCAACAAAGTCATAGCATGAAATTGCAAAACACTGCATGAATACAGACGGGCCTCAAGCACAAGAATATTTATGTGACTACACTGGCTTTTCTGAAGGCCCAGTCTTTTCTGCTATTTCTTCCACAGAGCTGACACCTACGCATGGGGCTGCAGGCTAAGCAGAAAACCCAAAACCCCACAACCAGGTCGTGTTCTGGTTATTCAGCAGACACTCCAGGGCAAGTGATGGGACAAACTCCCACTGAAAATACACACTGGCAAAACTAGGAAATCACAGCTCTTCATACAGATCATAATGACTTGCACACACTCTGGATTCAGATTTAGTCATTAGGCTCCTAATATGCTACACAATCTTTCTGTACAGGTTTGTTGGTTTTTTCTACTACATGGAGCTTTATTTGTAATACAAGGCAGGCAGACATAAGAGTCAATCTCTCAGGGATCGTGGCCCTCATAGAATTTGGACAGAAAGTCTTTAGGTCGTGGGGTTTCCGTCTCATGGAAATACCTCATGATGTGAGTCCTCTGCTTCCACACCTGAATGGTTTCTTGAAGTTCCATTTTTCCCTGCACACAGACAAAAGAATTTTAGACTAGTTCTCAGTCAGAGCCCGATTCTAACTATATACAGCACCATGAAAGTTATTTGAATGCACTTAGAAACACCCTTAAGATAGCTGCATCAACAATTCTGTACTCCTAAAGACTGCCTGCATCACCTATACTGTGACACAAATATAGATACTGTTCCTGCCTTGTGATTTTAATGCTTCATGTCCTATATTAACAAGTCGCTTGTCTCTACAACACAGTTTCCCAGCCCTGCAGAATAAGCAAGGGACCCTGCCCCCTTCTTAGAACCTGGCTTGTTTCTCTCATGACTAGCATAAATTCTACATAATATCCCTAACTTTCATGCATCTCTGGGTTTGTTTTTTTTTTTTTTAATAGCAGCAAGTTACCCGTAAAACTAAGTAAAATTGCTGCTAAGTGCTTTGCATCAGTATCACTACCACAGAGATATTAAACGTGACTTCTTCATGACTCCAGTCTAGGAATTATCGTACTGGTTTTGGACAATGGCAGCACGGGGCAGAATGAGACAGCCTGGAACTGTCACCTACTGTATCCACAAAGACTTCTGTTTCCAGATTTTTTTCATCATGTAAAGACAGACAAACTGTCTTGAAATGCAAGAAATACAACAGGTGAGCATGGCAGTCCTTGGTTGGAAGCTTTCTAATGCATTAGAACTGAAGAGGTCAGTTATTGTTACTCAGACCCGTTTCAAAGCCTTGCCCTCTTGGTAGGTTGATTACTGCTTTGAGCCAGACGTGTTACAGACTTGGGGTGTTTTGCCACCCAAAGCTAGCCTCCCACCAAGTACCATGTTTCAGAATCAGTGAAAAAAATCACATCGCAATCTAAGGAAGTACTGTAAGGAGCAGAAAGGTAATTTTTAATAGTAAACTAGCTAACAGCATCTTTTTCCTCTGTCTTTGATTGCTGTTGTTTTCTAAAAAACACCAAACCACAGACATAGTATTTAAACTACCATTTTGCTTGCCATACATGCTCTTTTAAACATCTGCAAACTTAGAAGAGCCAGTACACCGAGTGATGGAAATCTGTATTCTAGCAGCTCTTGACTTAGGTGAGTTAAGACCCTGTTCCTCTGCATGCTAAAGCTGCTTGATCCCTTATCAACAGGTTTGTTGACAGAGATAAACCAATCTGGAATGCAAGAGACAACTCTTCCATAGTGCAAGCTGAGATAAAAACTGTCCCTCTCTTCCATCACACTCACCACCAACTATCCACTTTCATTCTCTGCAGCTTCAACAAAACGGGAATAACTTGTTTGTACCTTAATAACCAGCATGTCTATCACCCGTGGATCTGTAACACGGGCATTCTTCATGAACATCTCCCGCACCTTGTTACGCCCCTGTTTCACTGTGATGTCCAGCTGGTATAGGTGTACTAGGGAAAACAGAACATCCGCAGAGGTCAGCTATATTGCTTTTCATTTTTTCCACTGACAACGTGCAACTCAACCCTACAAAACACTATGCAGTCATTTGTTCTGGCCTTATCTGCCCACTTCACTAATACAATTAATTTAAAGCAAATAAACGCAGCCACGGTACGAGTCCCAGTGCAATTGTAAGGAGGCAGGCAAAGCCAAGCGGCAACTAAGGCATGAGGAGACCGGGGTTGCCCCTCCCGGGGGAGGCCATGGCAAACCCAGCCGCGCCGGGGAGCGATGGAGAGCCCGCAGCCCCGGCACGACCGCGTTCACCTGCCCCGCACGCAGCGGGGAACGGGCCGCGGCGGGGTGAGGCAGGACCCCGCACACCGGGGGTAACCGGCACCCCCCGAAGGGCCCTTTAACAGCCCAACGGCTGCAGGGCGGCCGTTGCGACCTTGAGCTCGCGCATGCGCGACCGGCTCCGCGCCCCTCACCCACCCGTGTTGGGCACCTCGCGGTACCAGGCCCGGTACAGCTCCCTCACGCGCCGCTTCGCCTCGCCCAGGTCCCGGCTGAAGATCGGCTTCACCGCCGCAGACACCGCTCCCTTCCCCGCCACCGCCATGTTGTTGCAGCCGGCGCCGCCGCCGCGACTCCTTGTCCGCCGCCGGTGGGAACGCGCACCGGCACGGCGACTTTCTATTGGCCGGTCGCGCTGCCACTCCAAGCCTTTTGGGCCTGGCAAGTAGCGGCGACCTCCCATCTGATTGGTCGGGAGAAGCGCCAATCACCGCTGGCTGCGAGGAGGAGCAACCCAGTGGGTGGGCGGGGCCGCGGTGTGCTCCGCCTCCCGGGCCCGTTGGGCCGGTAGCGCCTCTCGCGGCCTGCGCCGGCGGGGGGGACCAGGCCCGGGGGCGGTGGGGGAGGTGCGGGGCCGGGAGGAAGGCGGGCAGCGAAAGGAAAGCCGAATAAGGGGAGGGGGGTACCCGGTCGGTACGAGGAGGGGCGGGTGTAGTCTCGCCAGGCTCACCGAGGGGTGGCCTTCAAGGGGCCGCCGTCTCACGACGGCGACCGGGGAGGGAGCAGCAGCGACCGCGGGCCCCTGAGGAGCCCTTCTCGGTCCCTGCCGCCCCGGAGTCACCTGCAGGCGCAGGCCCCGAGGCATTGGGTGAGAGAAGGCAGTAGGACGCTTCTCGGCGGGGGCCCCATCCTCACAGCAGCCCCCTCTTCTCTTACCTGTGCTGGGACAGAGCCTGCCCCCAGCCCAACACCCACTGGTCAGCTTTTACGGCCATTTTTGGCTTGGGGATGTTTTCCCCTCCTGGATTATCAGTGCTAGAGCTGTATTTTGCAATGATCTATTTGTTCCCTTTTGCATCCAAAGCGCCACACCAACTGATGTTTGCAGGTGCAGATTGACTTTCTTTCAAAGTGTTCTTGCATGCTAGAAAGTCCCTGGTCCAGGTATACCCATGCTTTGTATCCGAATACATGATTGCTGGAATCATTTCTGTTTAAAATTTAGTTCATTGACAGGTTCTTTTTAAAAACGTTTATATGTGTGCTGGTAACTATAAACCCAGGCATGTTCAGGTCAGCGTCATTGAACCAACCAGAAAAGTAACACTGAAGAGATCTTGAAAGAAACTGGTGGGGTGCTGGCTGTAAGGAGAGAATTGTCAAGTGAGTTTCTGAGGCAGGTCTGTGAGAACCACAAAGAAGAGAGGTGGGGGAAAATAATTTTATTCTTTTGGATTATTTTGTAGATGAAAAGCATGAATGTGCAGTTGCTGCTGAAGTAAAAATCTTAACAACGGTATTAAGTATTTGCATAATTCAATAGCTTTTAAAGCTTCCAAAATTAGTCATTAGAAAGATGGATGTGAATGTGGATTTCTTTAGTTGTGATTATGCATACAAGCTACTTTACGCTATGTTCTGTTCAGCCATGTGGTTAAAAGACAGTTACTACTAATCTGAACATCAACGTATCTTAACACCTTGCAAAACAATTTTTCAGGAATATTGCAGGAAAAAAGAGAAAGGCAGCTCTGAAATCTACAGCTTTACTGTTTCAAACAGCATAACTCCATCCCTTTGTGAGTTCCAAACCTGCCCAAGAGTTGACTTTATGCAATGCTGAAAAAAAGCAGTTTTCAGGAACTATTTAGGTAGGAGATGGTAAATTTAAACAGCAGGATTCCTCTTAAAATATATTTGTAGGAATTTCTGTATTTCACAGATGACCTGCTTCTGTGGCTGAAACACCATATGGATTATTTACATATACCTTCTTGGTATTTACTCCTACTGGAGGCATAGTGTGACAGAAGGGCTGTCAGGCATTTCTCTGGATTAAAACTTGCTTTCTTTGGGGCTATAAATGAAATCAATGCAGTATGCATGCAATTGATGGGAGTATGCAATAAACAGGAGGGAATGAAGGAGACCTGCTTTTCAGGAGCGCTGTTCTGAAACTGTGTTTAAATATCACCCTGTTGACGGACCTGAAGCTATCTCCCTGCCCACCAGCAGCACACGCCAAATCAGCTGACGGGCCGTGGATTGTTTTTGCANGGGGGGTACCCGGTCGGTACGAGGAGGGGCGGGTGTAGTCTCGCCAGGCTCACCGAGGGGTGGCCTTCAAGGGGCCGCCGTCTCACGACGGCGACCGGGGAGGGAGCAGCAGCGACCGCGGGCCCCTGAGGAGCCCTTCTCGGTCCCTGCCGCCCCGGAGTCACCTGCAGGCGCAGGCCCCGAGGCATTGGGTGAGAGAAGGCGCTTCTCGGCGGGGGCCCCATCCTCACAGCAGCCCCCTCTTCTCTTACCTGTGCTGGGACAGAGCCTGCCCCCAGCCCAACACCCACTGGTCAGCTTTTACGGCCATTTTTGGCTTGGGGATGTTTTCCCCTCCTGGATTATCAGTGCTAGAGCTGTATTTTGCAATGATCTATTTGTTCCCTTTTGCATCCAAAGCGCCACACCAACTGATGTTTGCAGGTGCAGATTGACTTTCTTTCAAAGTGTTCTTGCATGCTAGAAAGTCCCTGGTCCAGGTATACCCATGCTTTGTATCCGAATACATGATTGCTGGAATCATTTCTGTTTAAAATTTAGTTCATTGACAGGTTCTTTTTAAAAACGTTTATATGTGTGCTGGTAACTATAAACCCAGGCATGTTCAGGTCAGCGTCATTGAACCAACCAGAAAAGTAACACTGAAGAGATCTTGAAAGAAACTGGTGGGGTGCTGGCTGTAAGGAGAGAATTGTCAAGTGAGTTTCTGAGGCAGGTCTGTGAGAACCACAAAGAAGAGAGGTGGGGGAAAATAATTTTATTCTTTTGGATTATTTTGTAGATGAAAAGCATGAATGTGCAGTTGCTGCTGAAGTAAAAATCTTAACAACGGTATTAAGTATTTGCATAATTCAATAGCTTTTAAAGCTTCCAAAATTAGTCATTAGAAAGATGGATGTGAATGTGGATTTCTTTAGTTGTGATTATGCATACAAGCTACTTTACGCTATGTTCTGTTCAGCCATGTGGTTAAAAGACAGTTACTACTAATCTGAACATCAACGTATCTTAACACCTTGCAAAACAATTTTTCAGGAATATTGCAGGAAAAAAGAGAAAGGCAGCTCTGAAATCTACAGCTTTACTGTTTCAAACAGCATAACTCCATCCCTTTGTGAGTTCCAAACCTGCCCAAGAGTTGACTTTATGCAATGCTGAAAAAAAGCAGTTTTCAGGAACTATTTAGGTAGGAGATGGTAAATTTAAACAGCAGGATTCCTCTTAAAATATATTTGTAGGAATTTCTGTATTTCACAGATGACCTGCTTCTGTGGCTGAAACACCATATGGATTATTTACATATACCTTCTTGGTATTTACTCCTACTGGAGGCATAGTGTGACAGAAGGGCTGTCAGGCATTTCTCTGGATTAAAACTTGCTTTCTTTGGGGCTATAAATGAAATCAATGCAGTATGCATGCAATTGATGGGAGTATGCAATAAACAGGAGGGAATGAAGGAGACCTGCTTTTCAGGAGCGCTGTTCTGAAACTGTGTTTAAATATCACCCTGTTGACGGACCTGAAGCTATCTCCCTGCCCACCAGCAGCACACGCCAAATCAGCTGACGGGCCGTGGATTGTTTTTGCAGGAACCAAGCCAGAGCTGAGCTCCCCTGGGCACCGGCCAGAGGCACATGCTGCTGTGGGACAGTGCTGCGGGGGAGGCAGAGCATGGTTGGGTATGCAGTGTGGGGCTAACAAGGAAGGGAGTGGGCTAGGACTACCTTACAGATTTTTCCAAGTTTTTTTTTGTTCCTAGAATTGGCAAGACCCCAGGGTTGTCTTTTACCCAGGATACCCTTGTATTTCGGTAAACTAATTCAGGACTAATAATTCTTTCAGTAGCTGTGTGCTCAGTGAACTGCTGCTGCAACCGTTGAGAGCCCAAAATACAGCAGAGCTGGCTGATAGGCATACATGTACTTGCAAACGTGATCGCCATCCATAACCTCTACGGCTGTCTGATTCAAGATCCAGAACTGGAATTAAGCTAAGCTGTATACTGGGCCAGATCCTTACTTTACACAGTTGGGGACATCTGCGCAGACTTGAGAAGTCTTGAGTGGAACCCAGCATGATCCTGCCTAGACCTGCAACATTTCTGACAGAGTTTGCATTGGTGGTGGTCTCTGAGTGAAAGGAGAGCGGTGTGCACTTATCTTGGGACAGCGCGCACCAGGTATGGGTGTGGGGAGCTTATGAGGGCAAAGTGACCATCCTCCTGTGGCCTGGGCTGGTCCTTGGGGAGCATGAAGGTGAATTTCTGCAGGAGAGTGGTAAAGAAAAGAAAGAGTTCCATCCTGGCCAGCTGTTCCCCCAGACAAGCACGGCGACCTGCAAGAGAGGGAGTAGAAAGTGTCTGTGAAAGAGGACATTAAACCATGCTGGAGCATATCATAGAATCATAGAATCATAGAATCATAGAATTAGTGAGGTTGGAAGGGACCTTTAAGATCATCAAGTCCAACCGTTAACCTACCCTGAAGAGAGGAAAAAA
>VUYV01000866.1:0-34636 GCA_008711295.1 Anarhynchus alexandrinus | reverse complement strand
GATAAAGATATTAAAGAGAAACGGCCCCAGCACTGATCCCTGGGGGACACCACTCGTGACTGGACACCAACTGGATTTCACTCCATTCACCACCACTCTCTGGGTACGGCCATCCAGCCAGTTTTTTACCCAGCGAAGAGTATACCTGTCTAGGCCATGAGCAGCCAGTTTCTCCAGGAAACTGGAGAACCCCTCCTGCTGTGACTCTGACTTACAGCTGGATCCTCCCCTCAGATTTACCTGCTGAGAAAGGCAGGAAAGCCTCTGGTTTCACAAACTGCCCATTCGCATCCAGGAAGTGTTCAGGGTAAAATTCATTTGGCTTCTCCCAGACTGCCTCATCCTTCAGCACGGAAGACAAGTTGGTGATGATTGTCGTCCCCTGCACTCCTCCACAAGAGGAAAATTCTTATGTGAGAATGGCAGTGTTACCTTGGCACAACGGATCAGTGCTGGTCCTTCTTTGGTCCATGTCTCCCATCTAATAGCAACCATCATGTGGTGCTTCAGAATAAGGCACCAATCTCCTCTTCTGTATCTTATTTAAAACAGAGGTAAAGCAGGGCGCTTTTCCAATAACTTATGGTGCCTGCCCTATACTCTGAAGCATCTGAACTTTTGCAATTTATATCCTTACAAAGGCCATTGCATGCAAATGCCAATTTCATGCTTACACAGTGGGAAACAGACTCTGCTTCTCAGATCCTCCTGGCCTTGTTTTGTAGCTGGAGAGAAAAAGCTGACTGACAGACTCTAAAGCCCAACTTTCGCAGGGGCCATGGGAAATGGCAAAGCTTTCCCATTTCACGTGTCAATGTTCTAAGCTAAAGGAGATATTGCGAGGCAAAAAAAAAAAATCCTAGGGCTTGCATTGCTACAAGTGCTGCCAGGGCAGAGTGCTCTTGCTGCCTCTCACAAAGGCAGTGGACTGAATGCCCGTGGCATTTGAATAGCTTCAGAGATTTGAGTTTTAACTACTACCATCTTAAGCCAGTAAGCTGGTGTCACGTGCCTCCAGACAGCCCGTTGGGCTCCTTTACTTTCTCTTTCTCTTTTTAACACAGGCAGTTGATGTCACAGCTCAGTGAGAGGAAAGCAAACTCTGCACTGAGCTGCCACTGCAGTTGGGTTCCCACATAACCAGTGCAAACCCAGAGCACAAATGTGACCATCTGCTTGGATTTAGCATTTCAAAACGTCCTACTTCAGTGCTCGCCAGTGACTGTAATTTGGGGCTGGAAGTGCAACACTGCGGAGTGGCGTGGGGTCACCCACACCCCAGGCCTGTTGTCTACACAGGGAGAGGATGCTGCATTGCCAATCTGGCCACAGTCACCTTGGGAATGAAGAAGCCTTGCAACTCAGTGTCCCGGTACGTCATGTGAGGTAGTCCAATAGGAACGACATCCCCATAGCGTTGAACTTCATGGATCACAGCGTTGGTGTAGGGCATGCTCACCTGGTCCTTCATGGTGGGTGATCTCTCTCTGCCAATCACCTTATCAATCTCTGCTTGGACCTTACCTGAAAGCAGCACAGCTAAGGAATTAGAGCACCAGAATAAACAGAAGGGGCTGGTACAAGCTGTAGGAAGGCTGGCAGCATGAGATTGTAGACACTGGGCGAGAGCAGGACAAGCAATTAGAGAAAGGAACAGAAACTAGAGGGGACTGCATTTGTTTTCAGTTGCTCAGAGCCATCTGTGTAACTATTCTTTGTGCATTGTGTCTTTAATAAAGGTCTTGTCACTCGACATGCTGCCTTACCCCTCCTCCATGCAGCTGAAAGCGTACTCGGGCATTAGAGAATTAAGAGATTAGCATCTATTCCAAATACTGGGAAGAGGGTACTCTGGCCACTGGAAGTCCCCAGGTAGCCTTCAAAATGAAGATGAGAGCAAACTTGCCCTTCCGACTCCAGTCTTTTTATCAGGGCTTCCCCCCCGCCACCAGTCCCTGCCAGAACAGCCATGTTTGGCAAGTGTTTCTCCTGGTTTCTGCTAGACCAACAGTCACCAAAGCTGCTCCTCATTGCAAGAACCCCAAACCATGAAGAGAAGTTTCCTCGCAGAAAAATGAGGGTTGGAGGGAAGACGCCACACCTCTGCCTGTCTTCCGACTTACACTGTATTTCCGGGTGGAGAAGCATGTACAGAATTGCCCACCGGAGAGTGGTGGAGGTGGTCTCAGAACCAGCTGCAAACAAGTCTGCAGTCACCAGACGAAGGTTGTTATAGTTGAAGCCACTCTCTTCAGCTGCCTTACCCTGTGGAGAACAAACAAGTGGGTGATTGGAGCTGGGGTACTTGCTGGGCGAGACCACCAGTGTTCCAGAGAAGTACTGACAGGCACTAGATCTGGTTTTGCTGACCAAGAAGTTCATTGGGAGAGTAGAGTGCAACATAGGCAATGGTCTGTGTATGAGTGATGTACTTTGGTAACCCTGTTACCTCCTGTATTTGAAGGTCATCAGTCACCTCCTGTATCCTGAAAGATGAATGCTACACCTGCCTTCAGGATAGAAGTGAATGTCTTGTGCTCTCAACTCAAACAGACAGCAGGCCCCTGCCGCTTCCCATAATATCCTCCTCCAGAGGAGGTGGAACACAGTTATTCAGGTTTGATCAGATCATAAAACCCACACAGTAGAGAGGAGGCTGCATTGATGTGGCAAATGCAAAATTAACAGTATTTTGAGGGGGTTGTTTATAGCTATGCATTACAGATTCTCCCTGCTTCTGCCCTGCTATTTTCTTACAATAAAAAGAAAAAGATCAGGGTATCATTGCCGCCTATTAAGTCTGCAACACCAATTTCAGCAAAACTGGTCTCTCATCCAAATGCTAATTGAGCTCAAATTTGTTAGCATATGAGATGTGACAAGCTCTCTGCATGAGTTCATCTGCTTGTCTTTTCTAATCCTCTTTATACTTTCCCTCCCTAGGGACTAGCTTCTGTTAAATTATTCTGTATATTTTGATGCTGTTGTAATATGGATAGCAATCAATAAAGCATTTAAGACTTGACTGTTGTTCCAATAGATCTCTGCCAAGGGAGTTACGGGGCTGACCAAAGTTAACCCAGTAGAAAAATTTATCTGACTGGCTAATCAGGGGACCTCAGTGAACAGAAGAGAGATGTGACAAGAGGCAACAGCTCACATCCATCCCCAAATGGTATCGCTCAGTGCAGAGAAACGTAGGTCACATTGCTCTGCCCATGCGAGCTTGGGGGGAGAATGCATGGACTGGAGGTGCCCGGCACCCGCAGCATGGCAAGGTTTGTTATGCAGCGCAGCAGCCCAGCCTGAGTGAGGACTCAGATGGCGGAAGCAATTCGCAGGCAGAATTTGCTACAATTGCTCATCTGGCACTTGAAATTTAGTGAAGCCATGTACGGAAACTTATGGTGGATGGATGGGCTGATGCAAATACCTTTGATTTTATACTGACTTCATGCCTGACTAAATCACAGGAAAGACTCCTTTTAATTTCAGTGAAGTTCAAATTTAGGCCTTCATCTGATCTGTAGGGAACAAGTTCTTAGCAATCAATTCAAAGACACACATCCCAAAGGGGATGCCAGCTTTTCAAGTCCTAACTTGGTTTAAAGACAGGCTAGGGACTGGGCAGTGATACCAAAAAGCCAGTCTGTTGCAGCAGTTTTGTCACTGGTTTTGAGACATCAGTCATTAAAGGCGCTGACATACACAGAATCTTACATGTTGACTTGTCCACTGGCACAAACTTAGCAATATTAGTGAATTCTCAATCATTGCCTTTTAAATATCTTCAAAATGGTCTAGGCTTGAAAGAAGGGAGTTGCGAGACACTGAGGGAAACGTGAAGGTAGAAAATGGAAACAAGAACATCAGCAGATAATATGGTCTATTAAGACAATAGAGGAGGTTACAGCATGAAGAAGATAACAAATTTCTTCTCAAGATACAATGTGGAATGAAAAAGTAGGAAATTAGTGAGAGGTTTTATGCAGCTTTATGAAGAAAGTCAGCTTCTATCAACAAGCTTAAACAGGCAGAGGAATTTCCCCTGGACCCTGAGGTTCTGCTGGTATCACCCTACCTTCTCCATTTCCTTTAAAAACGCATCAGTGAAATCTTGGATGTAAGCAGGGTTCCAGGTCTGCATGTGCTTATCTATGAGCACGTCTATGAAGTCCATGAACGCCTTTTGCCCTCGAAAGACTTTCTGTGGCATGCCGGGGATGCGCAATAAAAAGGGCATGACGTTAAGAAGCTGGGATGCCAGAACCAGAGAGAGAGAGAAGATGTTATGTGGTGCAAAAAGAAAAAAAAATGATAACACAATGCTCTCAAGCAACAGAGGGCAGCTTCTTACAAACGTATTACACTCTTGATTTACCTGAGGCAGGAATCCAGCTTCTTCATTCAGGGAGTTTTCAAACAAATGTAACAGCTTCTTGAATGTCTCATCACCATAGTCGAAACGCTCTCCATAGATGGTGATGCTGATCACATTGCAGACTGCATTATTTACAAGAAAACGTAAATCGAAAGGACGACCTAAAAATGGAAATGGAGACCAAGCAATGAAGCTAAGCAACACCAAGCTGTTTGATCTCAGCTGTCAGCAAAAGAATACACAAATACCTCCTTGATGCCTTCAAGAGAAAAAGTCCCCAAACTGCTCAAAGTACAAATGCATCGTACTAGGAGTGGAGATCTCATCTCCTACTACTATTTGGTTGAACCTTGTTTAAAGGAGGAAACTCCCAAGAAAAGCTGAGTTGCAGGGTTATCCTGTGACTTGACATATAACGCTTTTCTTTGTGTCTACACGACAGGCAATGCTGACAGGCTGTGAAAACTCTCAGCTGCACTTTTAATGCATGTGATAATATCAATATGTTCCACTAAACTTCATAAAGGTAATAGTTACCCAGCTCTGGGAATAATTATATTTTACCTCTGTATTTCTATTCTGTATTTCTATTTATTTCCTATTTGTTTCCTGTTTCAAATGCATTAGTGTTACTGTAGCCCCACTGTGTAAATTAGAAGCGGCTTCAAGGTAGAGCAGGGTCAATAATGCATAGAAACACTGCCTTTGCTTAGGAAGGGAGCACTGCACACAAACGAGAGCAGCTCTAGTGTTATGTCTCTCTCTGCATCACTCTACTGCCTTTTTCTATGACTTCCCCATCCTTCTGGATGTGACAAACCTTCTTCAGAATTAACTGCAGAACACAGAAATCCAGCTTCCTCTGTCACTCGCTCCTCCAAGGATTTCTTTCCCATCCTGAAGTTCCTCAGGGTAGAGAGTGTGAATTTTCTTAGCTCCTTCCAGACATGCCCATATCTTGCTACAACAACCCCTGGAATTATGGACAAGCAAGAAATGTCAGGAGCTCTGACCCATCAAGCAAAGTTCACTAGAGAATAGCAAATGTGAATTTGGAAGTACAGGTCTGTGTGAATAGATAAGAGCTTGGAAAGCTTGTTCCTACAACAATTATAAAAATGGATTACTGCACCTTCTAATGCATGTGGACAGCTAGCAAAGGTGGAGGGGGGATTCAATGAGAGCAACAAGTGCCACTGATAAAGGAATCACTCCCCCATTCAGCATTGCACCCTTGGCCTGTGTGAACTGGGTGGCAGCTTGTGCCACCGCACAGGAGCTGAGGATGAGAGATGTGGGCTGGATGCTGGATAATACTCTGTCTTGGAAGAAAGTTACCCCCTTTTTTTTTTGTGACGACAATGACATGCACATAGTGTGTGAGCATAAGCACTAATCACTGGGTGTCGGGAGCTACCAGCTCCAACGCTGGCAGGAAAGTTATACCACTGATAGTGTCCTAACACCGCTGAAAAGGTGTGT
This sequence comes from Anarhynchus alexandrinus, assembly GCA_008711295.1. Lineage (NCBI taxonomy): Eukaryota > Metazoa > Chordata > Aves > Charadriiformes > Charadriidae > Anarhynchus > Anarhynchus alexandrinus. The sequence goes on along the minus strand of VUYV01000866.1, from coordinate 28,773 downwards.
GCTAACACCTGGAGCTGTACTGCAGCCACTAAGGGGAGCCCCCTTTTCATCAAAACTGATTTTGTCACAACCAAAGGGTGGCAGGCATACAAAGAGCTTGACCAGAGGCACATGAGAAGGTGGCACCGTACTGAGAAAAATCTTCCCATCTACCCACCATCTACTCAGTCCTCCCTGTGCTAGTGCTAGTGGAGAATGTCCGTCTCCAAGGGACTTGCCTTCAGATTTATTTCCGTAGCCCAGATGTTCATATACTGGAAAGTATGGCCGGTCAGCAAAGTCCTCTGATCTGTGGACCAGGGCTTCCTTCACTGTTTTATATCCATTCAGTACTACCAGGTTGGTCCAGCAGTTCTGGAGATTGAAGACGTTTCCAAACTTCTTGTGAAGCTGCCAAGATAAAAAAGTACGTCCCTGAAAATGAGCTGAATGTAATGTCAAAAATATCACCATATCCTTCCTTAGGGCCTTTACTATTTAGTGATTTTTGAGGTGCTTTTATTAGGAGACCTTCAGCTGGTCTTTGACCTTTGTCTTTGTGGTGCAACAGCTCAGAGCAGTGCCAAGCAGCAGCTGAAGCCGGTTCAATGCTCTGGGAGTGGAAAGGTTTACAATACACCTATCCTGGCCAAACTGTTGCCATAACCATTGTGAAAGTATTTTGGATTTTGTCTGACAACGCAAGGTCAAGGACCTTTTTGGAGATTTTCAAAGGCTGCATGCTCAACAACGAATTATTTTCTAATACTTGTTTTTATCTTGATCTGAAAGACTAGGCAAGTTTTGAGTTAGTCTATTTCTGCTAGAATTAAATATGGATGATAAGGTGATATGCAATTATTTTTTTTTAAATATGCATTTATTCCTAAAGATCTACCCAGAGACCGGTTCCCAGAAATACGACTGGAAAAGGCAATTCCACACTGGAGCTTCAGGTCAACTTTCTCCCTAAAAGAAGCATACATATCTAGTAAGACTGGTAACTGGCACACACCCTGCATCTTTTGTGATCTATAAGAGACATAGTTCTGACAGCAGGATGGCTGCACAGGTAAGCCTGTCAGCCATACACTCACCATGGGAGCTTCCCATGGACCTAAGTCTCCTCCAGGTAGACAAGCCCTTTGACTGGATGTAGACTCCCAGGAAGACAGGTTGAAGTTCCCCTGCTAGTCAGTACACTGAACAAAGTGCTCGAGAGCATGTTATTGGAAGACAATGCAATAGTACCAATGTCCCACAGACTGTGCTTGGTTTTCTTTTTTTTTCCCCAGTATTTTTTTTAAGCTAAGTGTCATCATTTCTGCACTGTAGCAATGCAAGGAATTGAAGTATTTACTTGCAGTGGGGTTGGAAAGGAAATTAGCACTTCACTGGCACTAGAAATACATCATTAAGAGCGATTACCGGTCAAGATTGTTGTTCGCATGACCCTGTTGTGATGTGATTTAAAAATGGTAATCTTTTGGACTATATGCAAGCAAATAATACAAATGCTATATTTAGTTTCTCCATTTGGCAGATTTTTGGACAGACAGCTGAACAGTGCTGTCCTAGAGAAAAGGCCTCTAGAGTTTGCAAACTGAAGCACAAAACCCCAGTGGTTTATCTGCTGCAAGCTGTGCTGTGCTTTTCCTTTGAGAAAAGCTAAGCCCTGATGTTGAATAGGAACACTACAGAGATTTTGGGCATTGCTCCTGGGCCAAAATCCCGCCAGCTGAGCTCTTGCACTGAAACTGTCACATGCCTGTAGGTGTGCTTAAGTGACGCGCAGGGAAGTCTGCCATTCCTGCAGCCACATCCCCACCGCACAGATATTTGCTTTTCCTCCCTTGTTTGTACATCGTCTTGTTCCCTTGCTCCCACACCTGCCTACATGTTAAGTTGGTGGCCAGCTCTACAGCACGGCAAGCATCAGCCATCCAAGCATCGTGTGAGGGGTGCTTCATCGCGGGGGGGCACGCACTCACCTGGTTGAAGGAGAGGTGGGGATTTCGGAAATCAACATACAGCATGGTCCCAATGAACGGCAGCGACACTGGGCCCGGCGGGTAATGGCTCCACTTCTTCCTGCGCTTCATGAAGTCAAGAAGTAAAGTAAAGACTGTAAGAAAGACTCCCAGTATAGAGATGTTGCTCCAGCAGGATGACAGCTGGGACCCCAGCCACAGGAGCAATGACATTTCGTAGCCTGTCTACTCCTTGGTCTTCCTCTTTTGATCCAAGACTGTTTCTGCCTCTCCTCTCCTCTCCTCTCCTCCCCTCTCGTCCCCCAGGCAGTTGCCCTCTTCTCCTTGTTTTCTCCTCTTCCCCACACTCTTGTTTTCTCTCTTCCTGCTCCTCTCTCCCTGCAGTTGCTGGCTTCTGACTGGGACTTGGCTCAATCCCAAAGCTCCTCCTCTGCTCTGCTCAGCCTTGAGGGAGTGGTGATGAGGGTCATCCGTCCTCTTCCTCCTCCTCCTCCAAAACCAGAGCTCAGAGGCCATTTTGTCACTGCTGCTGGTGGCAGCTCCAGCAGTGCTGTCCTTCCTGGGGTAGGGCTGGGTGAGGTCCAGATGTTTGGGTGTCCTCTCCCACAGCCGAGGTGGGATTGTGGTTCTCAACAAGAAATCCAGTCTTGCTGCATTCTTGCAGGGTGATTTTGAAATAGTTTTTTTTAAATCTGTGTCGCCTTCTCGTTTGTACAGACAAATCGTGGGAGAAGCAGCTCCTAAACAAAAACTGTCCAGGTTTCTGTTTGCAAGACTGAGTATTTGTTCCATTGGAGCTTGAGAAAGCTCAGGTTAGGTGAAGCTTTCCCTTACAGAAAGCACTTGTCACAGAAATTAGCCTAAAACAGTGAGCTGAGACTTTAAAAATCATTTATGTCTCTGGGGAAAACAATCTTCATCCAACTCCAAATGTCAGTGAGCAGGATGACCTTGATTTTCGTTGAATACAGCTCAGCTACAAGGGAGAAAGCACATTTATTGCAAGGAGCCTCGAATTTCCAGCCTTTGGGGCAGCAGTAATGCAAAGACAATTATGGAGATAGTCAAAGTCCTAAAACAGCACAGCTATGTGCTCCTGGCATCACTCCCATCAGAGATCAATAAAGCTCGCTCTTATGAGAGTTAGTTCTAGCTAAAAAGAAGCAGTTAACCCATCACAGTTTGAACTGTGATCTCGCCGTGATCAGAGAAAAGCTCCTAATGGAGCAATTGCTGGAACAGTGATGGAGAGCTCAGGCTGAAAAGTGATGAACCTGCAAAGACCGTGTAGTCAGTGCCAGCGTGCAGCCAGGGCCTCAAAATGCCCTTTCCTCAAAAAGGCACCTGAACACTTATTGTCTGTGCGCAGAGGTCCCCTTGCTGGAGTCTCTACAGCATTGGAACAGGCTGCTCTGGGAGGTGATTGAGTGACCATCTGTGGAAGTATTTAAAAGACATGTAGGTTTGGTGCAGAGGGACATGGTTTAGCAGTGGTTTTGACAGTGTTAGGTTAATGGTTGGACTTGATGATCTTAAAGGTCTCTTCCAACCAAAAAGATTCTATGATTCTATGATCCTGCACGTCCCTTATGAAAGCGTCGTGACTCAGGGTTCATCTCAAGTATCTGTAAACAAACATATGCAGCCTGGGAAAAAACTGGGGGTGGGGGTGGGGAATTACTAGCTCCCACACAACTGCAGAATGATGATTTCTTTTGGATTACAGAGGCATGATGGGATAGTTCACGTGACTGGAGAGCATCCACAGCTGGACACAAGCTTTTCAGGAAGGACAGGCTGGAAAGGGAGAGGTGTTTTATGCAGAGGAGTGCCCAGAGCTTTGCCATGGGCAGGTGATGAGCCAGTTGAGTGCTTCTGGGCAAGGAGAAGGCGGCAAAGCAATGTGGGCAACTGTGTTGTAGGCACTTGCTACAGACTAGCTAGTCAAGGAGGGCAAGTCAATGGAACCATCTCACATAATTCCAGGCCTTAGGACTCACGAGTGTACTTTAACTGGAAGGGCTGTATGATTGGGCACAATCCAGGTGGTTTCTGGAGTGTGCCGAAGACGATTTATTGACGCAATTGATGAGACAATTAGGGCAGATGCTCTGCAGGATTTGCTATTCACAAAAAAAAGGAAGAATTGGTCCAGGACATGATGGTCAAGGATAAGTTTGCCTGCAGCAACCATGAGACCGTGGAGTATTAAATCCTGCAAGAAGTCAGCAGGAAAAATAGCATTACTGCCCTTGCCTTCAGGAGGGCAGATTTCACCTCGTTCAAGTATCTGCTTGGCAGGATCCCAAAGGGAGGTGTCCTGGAGACCAAAGCGGCCCAGGAGAGCTGGTTGTTCTTTAAGGAGCTTCCTCAAAGCATGAGACCAGCGCATGTCATTTATTACCTTGACTTTGGCAAAGCCTTAGATAACATCCCCCACAGTATCCTTGTAGCCAAATCAATGAGATACAGACTGGCACGGTAGATGATAAAGTGGGTGGAAGATTGTTCAGGCCGTGGGGCTCAAAGAGTTGGGATGAGCGGCACAGAGTCCAGCTGGTGGCTGGCAACTAGTGACATCCCTTAAGTATCCCTGTGGGGCTGATAAAGTTTAGCATTATTCATTAACAACCTGGATGATAGAAGAGAGAGCACTCTTAGCAAGTACAGCCTGGGAGAGCCAATGAGAGCAGAAGTATATTTGCAGAGTAGTTTGGGAGTTTGTTGGCTTTTGAGTACCCACCACATTTCAAACAGGTCTTAGGAGACAAAGCTGTGACAGTCCTGTCCTCAGTGGACTGGCTTAGCCGGAGATGGCTGGATGCTAAAAGATGATCAAGGGGTTCCTCTCACACCAACTTTCATGACCCATGCCCTCAGATGACAATTGAAAAGATGGGAAATGTGGGCCCAAGAACCACAGCGGACATTTTCTAATCACCCCACTGGTAAAAGGATGTTACTCTGTTGGTTTCAATTTATTTTGAGCTCCAACTTTACAAACTTCATCTGAAAAATGTCCACCTGGGTTCTTTCCTTTTTGCTTATCTTGGCTAGAGACTTGTCGGACTCCCATCACTCCCCTCCGGGCTGTCAGAAGGATGGTTTGTTGGAATTCGGGAAGTGGATTTACTTTTAATGAACATCACCCTGAAAGGCTATCAGAAGAGTAACTCTCCGGCTGCTCTTCCTCCTGGGGCTCAGCCTTGACATAAAGCGACAAAGCTGCAACCTGAGAAACACAACAACTTAAGAAAAAAAATATGACAACCCCCCCCCCCAATTTTACACCTTTCCAGAAGGTCTCTGGGTGAACAATCTTTTCTTCTATCCCCTTCAGGCTGCAAACTAGACAGCTCCTCCACTTTTGGCTAAGAGAATGGACTGCCGTTCCTGCAAAGGAGTGGAACAAGTGCAATATCTTAGGTAATTTCAAAACAAGCAAAGAAACAATAGACAACAAATGTCTTTCTGGGAGAGAGAATGAGAAAAGGGTAATTATCCTCTGAAGAATGAAAGATGTTCATTTACATTTCTTTTCAATAAAGTAATATTCTGAGCAATTTTCAAGTCAGGGAAAAAAAAACCTCCAAATTCATACATATTAATTTTAGCTAGCTGCAGCCCTGCTGTGCTGGGTGTATGGCTTTGACTGTGAACAGTCAATTAAGAGATGAGCTAAGTGAAGTTACGGAAGCTGCATGCAGACATCACCATTCTTTGACTGAAGAACCTGCAATACAAACAGACAGCTTTATGAAAAAGCTTATTAATGTATCAAAGTGAAGCATCCAGAAGTAAGGTAACGCAAGAGTTGCCTGCACAATTTTAATTGAGCCTTTTTGTCCATATATTCAATAAGATCATATTTAATTACAGTCTTGTGCTATTTTTCCTTTCTGAAAGACCCTCCCTTTATTCAGTGCACAGGCTAAATGATGATCATTTACTAATCTTGTTTTAATTACAGTATTTGGCTTCAAAGCGTATTTTGCCACCTGCTGTTCACACCCTTCTCAGGAGGCAGAGTTGGTTTTGTTGGGCTTTTCCACCACAGCCATCAGTGACTGCGTGGGTTCGGAGCAGGCAGTCTTTTGTACTTGCAGCATCCGTCTGAGGTGCCACTGATGGAGAGAATGAGAAGTCCAAATGACCTTTTAAGTGTTGGTACCTAATAGGAAAAGCCTAGAAGCTGGGTTTGATGGCTCCTGACTGCCACACACAGCTGTCCAGGACCCATGTCTGGCTCATGGCTGAGGTTACAAGTGGCTTCTGCAGATCTTCCTGCAGTATCACAAGTTTGGCACCCTGGGCGTGAAGGTCACAGATTAGTGCTTCTTTATGAAAAGTGCTGTTGCGGTAATTACCCAGCATCACATACTCATTTCTTCACAGAGGTGCGGTGAAAATGGACAAAGGAACACTCTTTCTTCTCTCCCTCTTTGCTTCAATACTGGAGCCAGCCAGGAAGCACTGGTCACATAATGTGACTATTTCCCCGAGCTTTCAGAAATTTTTCATCCAGATTCCAGCAGGCTGTCTACTTTCCCCCTAAGCCTGTCAGACAGATCCCAAACCTCAGTAATGTTTCATTCTGGAGGAGCAAAGCCTCTTGCAACAGCAGGAATGATCAGTGGGAAGCCTGCTGCTGTCGTTTCCTGGCTGTCCGTCACCCCGGCTACAGCAGAGCTGGGTCTGGTGGAGACCACAGAAACCTCTTCTCTTCAGTGGCCTCTTCTGAGCCCAGAAAACATGGTCTCCCACCCAGTCCCAGCCTTTTTTGGCCCTTCCTCCACCTCCTATTTTCAGCCCACCATCTATCTCTTCCCTTCAATTGGGCGGCCTCTCCTCCCGACCGTTTCAGTGCTGGAAGGGGGCAAGGGGAGCATGGAGGACACCGGCTTCGCACTTGTCATACACCCTTGCCAGCCTCCGGCAGCTGGCAATAACCACCACCTGCTCCGTTCAGACCTCTCTGGGGAATTTTAGCTGAAAAACTGAGAATTCCATCAAGCACATGCAAACTGGGTTTTCAAGTGCTTGTAACACAGCCAAGTTTGAGCACAGTTTTAGAGAGCTAGTGCAATGTGTCTTCCTAACAGAAAGCTGCCTCCTGCCAAATTTTGCATGTAGTGCTTCAAAGCATTAAACTGAGAAAGGAAAATATCACCAGAAATTTTTCTAATGGGTTAGGAGAAGGTCAGATAAACAATGGATTTCTAAGAACGATGTCAGCCACTAGAAAGGGATTAAAAAAATTTTTGGCGGAATGTTCCCAAACAAATTTATCCTGAGGCTCAACCCCAACTGGGGAAATTTTAGTCTCAGCCAGTTCATTGTGACTTTCTTGGCCTTCAGATGGGGTTTTATACATTGGAAGTACTTATACAGCCTTGAGATGGACTGTGCTAACAGCTTGTTCATAATAAAGCAGTCAGCAGAACTGAAATAGCCAAGTCTTTCATAGTTACTGTTACTATGACTTACTGCCAGCCTTCTCACATTGCAAAGAAATCTGTTCTTCAGGCTTTTCTTCTTTAAATTTCCTGTGGCTTCCTGCTCTTTTTTCTACATCAATCACAGCAGCTCACCTGTCTCCAAAGTGAGTCTTAGGCAGACTTTGCTTCTTTCATACACCCCCCCATCCCCATACACGTCGCTTGCTCTTAAAAAAGCCACAACTCTGAACTTGATACCAAAAGCGAGGTGTGTCTTGGGCCTCATTTTTCACCCCAGAGAGAAAACTTGATGCCGGTGCTCTAAGATGTAGAAGAATCAGGCTCTGGCGACTGCTGTGACCCGCTTGGCAGCATGAGCTCTGTAGTTGCTGCAGGCGTCAGCATCTGGATGAATAAAGCAGCCGCTGAGATGAAGTTTGTTTTCTGAAACAATTTACCCCCAGACAAGCCTCGGATACTAAAGGCAAACTGAAATAAGAGCAGAATGGCTTTATCTTGAGTTGATACTTCACATAGCTTGAGATGATACTGAACTGATCTCGCACATACACGTAACTCTGCCCAGTAAGGGTTTTGCCAGTTCAGCAAATACCTAGACCGTGGTCGTTATGGGCGCTAACCCCGGTATCCTCGTCATGTTATCTAGGGTTAAAGCAGAAATCAAAAGAAGTTGGCTTGTTTTTAACTAGGCTAATTGCCAAATTCAAGTTCAAATTCTCCCACAGGCCTTAATTCTTCAGCCTAAGAAATTCCCACTGTTACTTGGCTAACTCAAGCCAAATGGAGCTCCGCACGTACAATTTCTAACCCCAGGACAGAGAGATAATGAATCAAAGTGCTGCTTTGTACAGGTTGAGGTACCAGCACTGGTCTAAAATGCCTCCTGAAGATACTGTTAAACCTTTGTGGTGTGGCCAAGCTCTGGGAAGATGCCTGCTTGTTCAGAAAATGACTGGCAGCAGTTTCCTTGACTCACACTCCCCTGTGAAACTGTCAGAAAAATATGGCTTACGCCCCCGATACCATAGGCTGTTGATTTGTCTCAGCTGCTGGTTTTGGTTTCTTGTTCTTGAAGCTTCTTGAGAGCTGTGAATACTTTTCTTTTCATTTTTGGTTTAGTACTGATACCGTGGGGTTTTTTCTTTGCTGTACTGGGAGCATCCAGGGGATTTCTGGACAGAGGTAATGGCTAAAATCCTGGTGTTGGTTCCCCCGCCCATAAAAGATGCATTTAAATCCATATGGGGAAACTCATCCTGCTTTCCTGAAGGGTGACATCAGTGAGACACCTTTGAAAATAACGAGGTGATTAAATCCAGGTTTGGAAGCCAAAGAGACAAAAGCATCTTGGTTTAGTTTCTGTCATTGATTTGGCCTGTGAGTTCGAGGCAAGTGCTCAGCTGGCTGCTCGCTCAGGTTCACTGCTTGTAAAACGTGTCTAATGGGGCTGTTGTGATAAAGCATCTACAAATCTAGGTGCACAATACATTAATGAGGACTGATACTGTAATTATCACATAGCAAAGAGGCGGGTTGCCAAAGATCTCAGAGGAGAGGTTAAAAAAGATAAAAAGTTAATTTGAAGACTTGCTCTTGTTCCAGGCAACATCTAACTCTGATATTTTTTCTTCTGGCAGAAGGAGTATTTCACAGGAAGTTTCTGTGTGTTTGAACGATAGCTGGGGGTGATGGCTTTTTCACAGTTAGGTCCTCAATTCAGTTATTTATGAATTAAAAAAAAAAAAAGGAAGCTAGTCTGGCTAAAAAGACAATTGCATTTTTCTCCTGTATTGATGGTGCTCAGGAGCAGACAGAATAACATTGGGTGATGCCGTCTCCTAGTAGGTAAGTCAGCTTTCAGGTTTCAGTGATAATTCTTTCTCTTTTCACTCCAAGCTCATTAGCCTGTTTCTGATGGCTCCTGAGCAGCCCTGGCTTCCCAGGAAAGCATTCAGAGCTGGTGCGCTCAGCACATAGACAGAAGAGACGAAGAGAGGCATTACTTCTAAAAACGTACTTGCTGTTACAATTTCCTTACATTCAATAAAGGTAGAAGTGACTCTGTCTGTTTACATCACCTTCCTCCGGGCTTGGTGGCTGTGATTGCTCCAACGGTGAGAGTAAAAATATTCTTGTTCTGGTAAAGTGGCGCAATATCTATTTTGTCCATTTACGCACATATTCAGGGTGATGCCACAGCGGTTATTTTGGGTTGTGCTGTGCACTCCTGCCTCATTTAAGCTACGCAGCCATTTTCAGCATTGTGAGCACCTGCAGTCACTCAGCTCAGGATCCCTTTTCTCCTCTCATGCCGCCCCATTTGCCTTGCTGTTTTGTATAGAGAAGCTTGTGTGAGCTGACCTGTTACTGTGTGACAAGGCGTGCAGATGTTAGCCTCTCCAATGCCGTCTTTTTGGGTGTTCGCCTTGGGCTACATCTTGCAGATACAGCGGGTCCTACAGAAGCAGTAGAGCAGTACCTCGTTTGGGGCTGTGCTCTACTGGTCTTGACAGACGGAGGATAGCAGGTATCTGCTCCCCAGGACTTAAACTAAGATTAAGCAGCAGGGGAACTCAAGGCAGGACATCAAACACAAGTAAACGCTTGAGTGACGCGAGCCCAGTCACTTCTGCCAGTCTGGGCTCAGGCTGCCAATGCGAGGAGTGCAGACCGCCCTCCACAGCGCTGGCAAAGAACTTGCAGGCAGAAGCGACGCTGCAGTTTTCCCCCGGTTTAGAGGTCAGTGAACACAGGCTCAGTTCATTTGTGTGCACTCAGATGTTTGCTGTAGCTATTTATTAACCTTACATCTCAGCAAGAACAGGCTGTGTGCCCATCTCACAGGCGTTGGGACGTACCTGCAGGTTGGGCACATCATGGGCACATGTGAGTCGCATGGCAGGGACAGCGTTGGCGACGTGGTTCCCACTGCCACAGGGAAAGCGACATAAGCCCAGCTGACACCCTACGGGGGGTCTCGGCTGGAGAGTTTTCCATCCCTGCAGCGGGCTGACGGCAGGCTGCCCACGGATCCTCCTCCAACCACTAAAAACCACGTGGCTTCTCCCAGCAATCTGCGGAAACGAAATGACTCCTCTGGCTTTGCTCACTAACAAACTGGCACAAATCCCCAAAATCTCAATGCTCCTGTCTTACTCCCAGGCACCCGAGGAGCCTCAAGGGGCAGGAATTAATGATAAGAAAAGAAAAAAAGCCAGTGACTGGTAGAAAAATCTAAGGACAGAAAGGAAGTAACAGACAAGACAGCATCCTCTGGAGAGCAGACTGTCGCCAGCAAAGGCACGTGTACTGGCAGGCCAGGCTGAACTGCAGAAGAAAATGTGACTGCTGCTCACTGGGTACAAATTCATGATTGTTCTGTCATGCAATTCATGATCTCCTGAATTTTGCCCTTTGTTCAGCAGCCCATTAAGGCAGCAGCAGATGAGGAGCTGAAGAACTTACAGCGACTCTATTGGGGAACTATAAATAACTTTAACAGCAACAATAAAATGTGTTTTTGTCCCAGCACTTTTTGCCTAAATAATTATTAATCCACTTAAAATGAAAATACTCAAACATACAATTTCGATGATATAAAACCTCTGTTAATTGTTTCTGAGAGCATAGTGTGCTTGTTGTTTGAGTACGGAGTTTATTATTTCACTGTTTTCATGAATAACGCAGTGTCAAGCTCTCGTTAGCAATTTTTTCATGGTTTTATCTGCACTTTTTTTGTCAGTATAAACAATGGCTTGAATACAAGTCAGAGTTTAGAAGTTTTTATCAGTGTGTTGAAAACAGAAGATTGTTATGTGGTACTGTGACAGTGAAACAGGTTGTTTATGTTTGATTTCTGTGTGATGCTCCTAATGATAGTTTATTAGTCTTGCCTCGCCGAGACGAACAGCTCCGGTGCAGGCACGTCCGCAGCGGAGCCGGCCGATCTCAGCGAAAAAGAGCTTTTTCTGAGCTTTTTGAGCCAGGGAAGCACCGCAGCGGTACAGGGACCCGTAGGCGCCGGCAGCTCGAGCGAGAGCAGCTGATGTGAAGAGGCGGGGCCAGCAGCCACGGCGGTTCTCCCACTCCCATAAGAAGGAGCCCTAGGGAGTGCTGCGACCAGAGGGGGCAAACAGGGCGTGGCACGTCAGTCAGGGTGTGGCGCGGCAGTTTGTGCGGAAGGGCGCTGAGGGTGCTGCCAGCTTCAGAGGTAGGTTCACAAGACAAGAGAAACTCAGGCATGGTCTCCACCCGCCGGAAAGCTGTGTCCTCTGCACCTACAAGAGTAGATGCAGCAACGCAGACAGTGCACCCTAGGAAACATACAGGCACCCAAGCCTCAGGCTGCAGGGAGTGCCACAGCCTTGCACCGCTTACATGTGACAGCGGTAACAACTGCTGTGTGAGGTGTGAGCAAGTGGACGACCTGCTGAGCCTGGTGGCAGAGCTCAGGGATGAGGTTGAGTGACTGAGGAGTATCAGGGACAGTGAGAGAGAAATAGACTGGTGGACCCAGGCCTCGAGCTCCTTGAAAGAGAGACCAGGCCAGACACCGGAAATTAAGAATGACCATAGGGATGTCATCTCCCTGCCCGGTAGGCCTGAAGGGATGGAAGGCCTTCTGGAAAATGGAGAATGGAGGCAAGTCTGTGCCAAGCGCAGCAAGTGAGCCTCCTCCTTGCCTGCCTTCCCCCCTCTTGTACCGTTGTACAACAGGTATGAGGCCCTGAGCAAGGTAGAACAGCCTAAGGACATCAAGGCCGACTACCCTAATACATCACAGGAGCCACCAGGACCAGATAGGTGTACTCACCAAATTAAGACCACCTCTACAAGGAAGAAAAGGAGGGTTATAGTCGTGGGCGACTCAGCTCTGAGGGGGACTGAGGGGCCCATATGTAGGGCAGACCCCACTCTCAGGGAAGTCTGCTGCCTCCCGGGGGCACGGGGTCAGGGACATCACAAAGAGACTCCCTAGCCTGGTGCAGCCCTCGGACAACTACCCACTGCTCCTGTTCCATGTGGGGGGCGATGAATGTGCAGATCGGAGTGCAAGGAACATCAAAAGAGATATCAGGGCCTTGGGACAGACACTTAGGGGATCTGGAGCACAGGTTATTTTTTCATCCCTACTTCCTGTTGCGGGTAATGACATTGAAAGGAATAGACGAGCTCAGTCTGTTAATATGTGGCTCCGTGGCTGGTGTCACCGCCACAATTTTGGTTTTTTCGACAATGGAATGACCTACGTGGCACCAGGCCTGCTGGGAGCAGATGGGGGCTGGCTCACTGCAAGAGGGAGAAGGGTTTTCACCCAAAAATTAGCAGGGCTTATTAACAGGGCTTTAAACTAGATTCGACGGGGGAAGGGGGTATTATTGGGTTTGCCCGAGACCAGCCAAGGGATGTCATACCAAGGAAAGAGGAGCGAGGTACTGGTGAGGGCCTGCAGCCCTTAGCTCCAAAATGTGCTGGCTACACTGCAGCAGGATCACAGTCTTGCATAGATGAGCCAGGAGCTCGAGGACCAACAGGAGCCAATGGGGAGGCACCGTTAATACACGGCAAAGGAATGCCGCCTGGAGAGCAGCGCAAGGTAATTACAGCTGCTCCAACCAGGTCAGCCTCAACAAAGACAAGGCTGAAGTGCCTCTATACAAATGCACGGAGCACGGGAAACAAGCAGGAGGAACTAGAGATGTGGGCACGACTCCAGGACTACGATCTCATTGGCATCGTAGAAACTTGGTGGGACGACTCCTATGACTGGAGTGTTGGAATGGAAGGCTACAGGCTCTTCAGGAGAGACAGGCTAGGGAAAAGAGGAGGTGGTGCTGCCTTGTATGTTAACGAGCATCTGGAATGCATGGAGCTCAGCCTGGGGATGGATAAAGAGCCAACTGAGAGCCTATGGGTTAGGATTAAAGGGAAATCGGGAGCAGGGAACATTACGGTGGGGGTTTGCTACAGGCCACCCGACCAAGAAGACCCAGTGGACGAAGCCCTTTATAGACAGATAGGGGTGGCATCACGTTCGCAGACCCTGGTGCTCATGGGTGACTTCAACCACCCTGACATCTGTTGGAAAGGCAACACAGCCAAGCATAGGCAATCCAGGAGGTTCTTGGATCGCATTGAGGACAACTTCCTTCTCCAAATGGTTGAGGAGCCAACGAGGAAAGGAGCTATGCTGGACCTTGTGCTTACCAACAGGGAGGGGCTGGTAGACAGTGTCAAACTCATGGGCAGCCTGGGCTGTAGCGACCATGAAATGGTCGAGTTCAAAATCCTCGAAGCAGCGAGGAAGGTACACAGCAGGCTAGCGACCCTGGACTTTGGGAGAGCTGACTTTGGCCTCTTGAAGAATCTGATTGGTATGGTGCCGTGGGATGAAGCGCTGGAGGGAAGAGGGGCCCAAGAAAGTTGGTTAATATTCAAGGACCACCTCCTCCAAGCTCAGAACCAGTGCATCCCTACAAAGAGGAAGGCAGGCAGAAAAGCCAGGAGGCCTGCATGGATGAAGAAGGAGCTCCTGGACATGACCAAAAGGAAAAAGGAAACCTACAGGGAGTGGAAACAGGGGCGGGTAGCCTGGGAGGAACACAGAGGAATCGTTCGAGCAGCCAGGGATCGGGTTAGACAAGCTAAAGCCCAGATAGAACTAGATCTGGCAAGGGATATTAAGACAAACAAGAAATCTTTCTTTAAGTATGTCAATGAGAAAAGAAAGACTAGGGAAAATGTGGGCCCTCTCCGGAAGGAAACACAAGAACTGGTTACCCGGGACAGAGACAGGGCTGAGGTACTCAATGACTTTTTTGCCTCAGTCTTCACTGGCAAGGACTGCAGCCACACTGCCCGTGATGCAGAATGCAAAAGCCAGGATTGGGAAAATGGAGAACCGCCCACTGTAGAAGAAGATCAAGTGCGGGACCACCTGAGGAACCTGAAGGTGCACAAGTCCATGGGACCTGATGAGATACATCCGCGGGTCCTGAGGGAACTGGCAGATGAAGTCGCTAAGCCACTAGCCATCATATTTGAGAAGTCGTGGCAGTCTGGCGAGGTTCCTGATGACTGGAAAAGGGGAAACATAACCCCCATTTTCAAAAAGGGAAATAAGGAAGACCCGGGGAACTACAGGCCAGTCAGTCTCACCTCTGTGCCTGGCAAGATCATGGAGCAGATCCTCCTGGAAACTCTGCTGAGGCACACAGAAATCAAGGAGGTGATTGGTGACAGCCAGCATGGCTTCACCAAGGGCAGATCATGCCTGACTAATTTGGTGGCCTTCTACGAAGGGGTCACAACGGCGGTGGACAAGGGAAGATCGACTGATGTCATCTACTTGGACTTGTGCAAGGCATTTGACACTGTCCCACACGATATCCTGGTCTCTAAATTGAAGGGACATGGATTTGACAAATGGACCACTCGATGGATAAAGAACTGGCTGGACGGTCGCACTCAAAGAGTTGCGGTCAACGGCTCGATGTCCAAGTGGAGACCAGTGACAAGTGGCGTTCCTCAGGGGTCGGTGCTGGGACCTGTACTGTTCAACATCTTTGTAGGAGATATGGACAGTGGGGTCGAGAGCACCCTCAGCAAGTTTGCCGATGATACCAAGCTGTTTGGCGAGGTAGACACGCTGGAAGGGAGGGATGCCATCCAGAGGGACCTGGACAGGCTGGAGAGGTGGGCCCAAGCCAACCTCATGCAGTTCAATAAGGCCAAATGCAAGGTCTTACATCTAGGTCGGGGCAATCCCAAGCACAATTACAGGTTGGGCGGGGAATGGCTGGAGAGCAGCACTGAGGAGAAGGACCTGGGTGTGCTGATCGACGAGAAGCTCAACATGAGCCAGCAATGTGCGATCGCAGCCCAGAAGGCCAACCGCATCCTGGGCTGCATCAAAAGAAGTGTGGCCAGCAGGGCGAGGGAGGTGATTCTGCCCCTCTACTCCACTCTCGTGAGACCCCACCTGGAGTACTGCGTCCAGCTCTGGAGTCCCCAACATAAGAAGGACATGGACCTGTTGGAGCGTGTCCAGAGGAGGGCCACGAGGATGATCCGAGGGCTGGAGCACCTCTCCTATGAGGAGAGGCTGAAGGAGTTGGGGCTGTTCAGCCTGGAGAAGAGAAGGCTCCGGGGAGATCTTATTGCGGCCTTTCAGTACCTAAAGGGGGCCTACAGGAGAGCTGGGGAAGGACTTTTTACTAGGGCATGTAGTGACAGGACAAGGGGGAATGGCTTCAAACTGGAAGAGGGCAGGTTTAGATTGAACATTAGGAAGAAGTTTTTCACTTTGAGGGTGGTGAGGCACTGGAACAGGTTGCCCAGAGAGGTTGTTGAGTCCCCATCCCTGGAGGTGTTCAAGGCCAGGCTGGACGTGGCCTTGGGCAACCTGGTCTAGTGGGAGGTGTCCCTGCCTATGGCAGGGGGGTTGGAACTCAATGATCTTCAAGGTCCTTTCCAACCTAAACCATTCTATGATTCTATGATTCTATGATTATGCTACACAAGTCTGAATATGCGTTGGAAATCAGACTGTATACTTTATTTTTTTTAAGAACAGGAAACCCACAAATAACTTTGAAACTTTGGCTCAGTCATGCTTAAAGTTTGATTAATAACAGTGGGACCATATGGCGTGAAATAGAAATTAGAAATGATGAAAATGCAGGCAAGCACTTACTACAGATCATTCAGCTAGTTGGTTACCTTTGGTAGTCCACCCCAAATGATCTGTAGGTTGCTTTCACCAATAGTAGTTGCTACATTCTCATAGCAACTGTACATAACAAGCTTATTTTTCTGTGTTCCTTTTTATATTTTCTTCAGCTACGTAACTGCGGTTTTGTGTTAACAAAAATTGCATCAACAAAAATACCCGCACTCTTTTACCCAGCAGGTATCTGTAAGCAGTAAAGGGGGAAGGAACAGAGGTGGTGGCTGCAAGAAAAACTGAAAAGGAAAGTATTTTCTCTATGTTTTTAAGCTGGACAAAACACTGAATAGATACCTAAAGACATGAGGCTGCCACGTTGTGGGTCATGAATGGGAGAGAAACGACATGGGAGGCATCTGGGCCTCCAGCGGACTGACCCTGCTCCCCTCCTCCCGGCAGTGAAACACTGAGCTCCTCGACATAAATGACACCTCCTCACCTGCAGAGAAACAGCAGCATCCTAAACCTGCCGGTCCCATGGGGATGGCTGCGTGGCCGCGTGTTCACAGCTCAGAGCGAGGCATCGCTGAGCACCAACAACATGCAGGCTCCTGCGGAGCTAGACGGGAAAAATGAATGGTAATGACACTTTAAAAAATGTTGGGTTGCTTAAAAACCTGAAAACTTGGACATTTTGAAAGCCATGCCTATGTACTGAATACAGGCACTATGTATGTGAATTAATGCCTTTCTGCAGTTCCCTTCTGGTTTGTGTTGCTTTGGGATAAGATGTATTGGTTCATATCCAAAAAGAGGGAAAGGCCTAAGACAAATCCTTAATCACTTTATACTCTTTATTGCCTATTCCAAAGTCCAAAGCTTTTTGATTTGCCTTCACTGTGTTTCAAACTAAAGCCTAATATCTCGGATAGCCTTTGTACTCAAGATTAAAAATTCAACAACTGTTCCTAAAGTTACCTGTGTCTTATAAATCTGATAGTGAAGGGCACCTCCTGTGACAGCTTCGTGGCAGATAGATCCCACCACCTGAGTCCACCTGTGGAAACAAGCACACCTTGCTGCTCATGGTGCCCAGAGGGAACAGCGGCAGGGGAAAAAGCTGCCAAACCCGGCCAAGCTGTATTCTGCCATCTCTAGGTGTGAGACCCACTGTGGTCCACGCTGCCTTCTACCCTCTGGTTGCTCCAGGGAAGCAGCTTCAGACCCTCAGGCCCAATCTCAGAGTCCCACAGCACAGGAGTTTTCATCTGAGAGCACAATGGGGATGGAAAGGCTACAGATGACACGAGAAGCCAACAAACAGCAACATTTGCCACCAAGAAGCATTCAGAGTGCAAACGCAATGCACAAACCCATTTGCACCTCTTATTTGTTGCTGAGAGCTGATGAAAATGAGCACCAAGCCCTGAGCTCTGCAGCGCAGCATACCGGCAGCGGTGCTGCCACCCGCCTCCGTGCCCGCCCTGCCAGAAACAGGTGCCATAAAAAATCTCCTCAGAGAGAGAAACTTTAATCTTCTGCCTCATCTGCTCCGACTCTGCCCTGCAGATTACAAAGGGTGGTTTCTCATCAGCCTGCAAAATCAAGAGGGGCATGCAAAGACCTTGGCTGAAATCCCTCTGTATTTTCTCACAAGAGTCAGTGGAGCAGCCACAGGGCTCTGCAAGAGCAGGATAGCTGCTTTATGCCATCCTCATACCACTGTGAGTGGCCTCTGGGCAGTCCCCAGCTCAATTTGTGCATGGGTTTTGTTGGAGTCCGAGTTCAGAAAGCCTTGAGGTGGCAGCACCATACAGCCCTCGGGGCTGGGACCCACAGCGCTCGGCAGGGACAGGAGGACCGCGGGCTCGGAGGCAGCCACCATTCATGAGAGTGCAGACGAGCGGGCAGGCAGGGGAGGGTGCTGAGAGAGGTCGGGGCTATAAGAAGGAAAGGTAAACGCCTGCACATAGAATCACAGAATGGTCAGCGTTGGAAGGGACCTCTGGAGATCATCTAGTATGACCCCCCCTGCTCGAGCAGGGTCACCTGCAGCAGGTTGCACAGGATGGCGTCCAGGCGGGTTTTGAATGTCTCCAGAATGGGAGACTCCACCACCTCTCTGGGCAGCCTGTTCCAGTGCTCTGCCACCCTCAAAGTAAACAAGTCCCTCCTCATGTTAAGATGGAACTTCCTATGTTCAAGTTTGTGCCCCTTACCTCTTGTTCTATCACTGGGCACCACTGAAAAAAGACTGTTCCCATCCCCCTGGCACTCTCCCTTTAAGTATTTATAAGCATTGATAAATCCCCCCCTCAGTCTTCTCCAGACTAAAAGACCCAAGAGCCTCAGCCTTTCCTCATAAGAGAGATGCTCCAGTCCCCCAATCATCTTTGTAGCCCTTTGCTGTACCCTCTCCAGCAGTTCCCTGCCCTTCTTGAACCGGGGAGCCCAGAACTGGACACAGTACTCCAGATGTGGCATCACCAGGGCAGAGTAGAAGGGGAGGATGACCTCCCTCGACCTGCTGGCCACACTCTTTTTAATGCACCCCAGGATGCCATTGGCCTTCTTGATCACAGAGGCACATTGCTGCCTCAGTCACCCTGTTGTCCACCAGGACTCCCAGGTCCCTCTCTGCAGAGCTGCTTTCCAGCAGGTCAACCCCTCATCTGTACTGGTGCATGGGGGTTATTCCTCCCCAGATGCAGGGCCACACACTTGCCCTTGTTGAACTTTATAAGGTTTCTCTCCGCCAAATTCTGCAGCCTGCACAGGTCTCACTGAATGGCAGCCCAACTTTCTGGTGTGTCAGCCACCCCTCCCAGTTTTATGTCATCAGCAACGTTGCGGAGGGTACACTCTATCCCTTTAGCCAGGTCATTCATGAATACATTGAACAGGACTGGACCCAGTACTGACCCCTGGGGAACACCACTTGTTACAGACCTCCAACTAGACTCTGTGTGGTCACCCTTCCACACAGCACAGGATTAGGTGAAAACCTGCCCCGTGATTTCCACACAAGGTAGAGAGGGTTCACCAGCCTGAGGAGTGCCCGTGCCAGCAGTGATGGAAAGCTGCTGCCACCTGACACGCTCTGTGGCGTGCACAGCCTGGGGTTTTGGTCCCGTTTCCCTCAAGCAGGCTGGGCTTGACTGAAGTCAGGCTGAAGACCTCAGGTCTCCAGAGAGTATCAACCTGAACATCAGCTTTGCTAGAAAGCAGGAAAAAAGCAAGCAGGGCATTCCAATTAGAAGCTGTGTTGAATTCCGCAGGAAGAAGTAAAGCTTTGAAAACAGAGGCTCTGATACCTCTTTTCCAAAGGCTTCACACAGGCAGTGGTCCGTGCTCCCCTTTCCTCCTGGCTGTGGAAGGAGGGATCACAGCACAGTTCCCTGCAGAAACAGGGTCTGGAATAACCACCCGCTGCTGCAGCAACTCCCTGAGCTGCTCTGGACAGCCCTGCTAAAGCCCCGCAGGTCTGCTGGATTTTGGGATTAAAACCCCACTGGTAAATATTTTCAGGGATCTGCGCAGCCTGACTGCTCTAACCTGCCATACCACCGTGAACTGCTGCGTTTATAAGCAGGATGGAGCCAGACTCTTCTCCAAACCACACAGCAACAGGGCAGGAGGCAACAGTCACAAGCTGCAGCAACGGGAATCGCGACTAGACATAAAGAGGAATCGTTGCTCCAGAACAGCTCAGCGCAGGGGTCCAGAGAGGGTGCGGATTCTCCATCCTGACTGTGCAAGGTCCTGAGCGACCTGGTCTAGTACTGAGGCTGCCCTTCGCTGAGCCACGGGTTGGACCAGAGACCCCCGAGAGGTCCCTTCCAGTCTGTTCTTTAACAGGATTTCCAGATGGCTTTAAAACATGAATGTGGATGACAGGTAAAATGTTCATGTGTCCTTTTCGTAACAGTCACAGTTGTTGACCAGGACTCCTGATCATAGACACAATATGAATTCTTCTTTAACTCTTGGTCGACAGCAGGTATACCTTTGTGAAGCAATGAAAAAAAGATTTCCTCAGCCTGGGCAAATGAAAAGCAAAGCTGAAGAAGCCTGAAATCAACTTGCTGATTCTATATATATATTAAAAAAAAAAAAAAAGGAAGAATTTCAGACTTCTGATTTGCCCAGATGATGAGGACAGGTGATTGGCCAAACACCCAACTGGAGAAGTTGCTGAAGTGTAACAGCACTGAAATAGCTGCCGGTTACCAGGGGAGTAACCTCTGGGTGAGCCTGGAGGTGCTGGGGCTTCCTCTGCCCGGGAAGGGAAAACAGATGCCCCTGGGTCGCACCTCAGGGCGGGCGGGAGGGAGGGAGGGCTGGGAAACGTGAGCTCCTGCATCCCAAATCCTTTGGGCTACAACTCCAAAACACAACCCTTGACTGACTCCAAGATGAATTACGAAAAATGAGTTACCTGCAAGCAACACAGACATGCAATACAGAAATTACCTGAAAGTAACAAAAACGATGGAGAAATGCAACAGAATAGTCTTAACAAAGACTCCCGTAATCAACGGAAACGAGGATGAAAATGCCTGTTTATGCCAGTTATGAACCCTCAGGTGCTTTTTGAGTCGTTGTGACACAAGGCTTTTCAAGAACGAGCAGGGATACTTGTCTGCTCTGGCAATTACAACAGCCTGAGCCGCACAGGCTGCGGTAGAAATCAAGCTCAAACCCTCACAGTCAGTTGAGGCAGAAGTAAAAACAAAGGGGAAATATGGGAGTTGGTGGCTTCTCTGTCCTCTAACATGAGTTGCCGTGTTGTGTGGCTGTTAGAAGTTTATTTCAAGGACCGGTGCTTAGGAAGTTGCGGCTTGAAGGTCCAAAGGCTGCATACTATAAGGAAAGATTTCTTTCTTTTATGAACGCTGCCTGTTTGCTTTTCTGCAGAGGCACTGCACCTCGTGGGAGGCTTTGAATTGCGACATTTAAGTTGTCAAAGTGTCCCCTGAACTCATGATGGACCTTAGCTGTGGCTTTTACCACTCCCATGCAAGCTGGTCAATGAACACAGACATTTTTTCTCAGCTATTGAATGCTTGTACTCATCTATTTCCAGACATATGTATACACTTACAGATAAAAAAGTACATGTATTCTTAAAGACCGCCAATCAGTATATCCTTAATGCACCTGGTGAAGAAAAAGGTAGGTCAGAGGGCTGTTGCAAATGGCCAGATGAAAAGGCTGTTCAGACAAGCCCCAGACTGGTCCTTTCTGTTGCATTGTAAAGGACAACAAAGGAAAGTTCCACCAGACCCTCCGCTGAACACTTGACTGCACACTGGGAGGGGTTGTTGGGGTTTTTGATCAGCTACTCTCAAAGTCCAAATAACACCAATAAATGCTAAAAATAAGGGGTGAATGTCTCATGCTCTGCAGAAATGGTAAATACAACTTGCACAGACTTCTGGTGTCTCCGTGTCTCAAGCAGGTCTTTTAATTAGCTCAAATGAAACCCTAGAAAACAAACATCAGCCTTCGTTTTCCCGTTTCTGTGGGTTGCTGTTGACTCGAGGTAGAAAACCAAGATAAAGTACATGTGATCTGAAGAGGAACAAACCAACCCAGGTGACCTGGCCCACATTCCCTTTTTAAGCACAACAGAGATTATCCTCCATTTGGGACAACCATCTAGATGCAAAAAGGTCATTCTATGTTAAAGAATTATTTCAGGGTCTGTTGTTTAGTGTAATAAATGGTGCAGAATGAGTTTTGTATGATACCTATCTAGCCTGTTCTTCCAAAACTCATGCACGTGCAACTTCAAACAGAAAGGTCAGCAGGAACAGCCACCTCCACCCGTGAGGACTTCAAGTGCCTCTCTGGTGGTCTTGGGTCTCCTCCTTTCATGTCTCAGCATTCCCTAAAAGGAGCCCCAGGAACAATTCTCCCGTGACTTCTACTGACCTGTTATTTCTCCATGGCTCTTTCACACCATTAGGTCACTTGTAAAAGATGTTCTCACCTCCTTTTATTTTTGAGAGGAACTTTGGACCATAAAGCTGTGCTGCTGACACTCAGCTCAGGGGTGACTCCATCAAACGTGGGTGTTGGGCAGTGTTTGAGGCCAATGGGCCACACTCCAAAGCAGAATTTGTCCCAGTTACTGGCAGTTTACAATCATCATTGCCAATTATTAGGGTCTGGAATTAGTCTTAGTGATTTCTGCTTTTAGTTTGTTCATCTTCTAGACTGCAACAATTCTGCGCAGTCCAAAAGATGCACCTTCTTTTCCTCTTCTTCTGAAGCAACAAACAACAAACTCGATGTTTGTTAAGTCTGTCTTTCGTATTTGTCACAAGGAATGCTTACATTTCTGCTGCAACAGCACCTTTTCCAAGTCTTTTGTGTTCCCGTGGCAATACACTGCTGTTGCTTTTAATAAAAATGAGTTTTGTGGCTGAAGTAGGCCGTGATGACTGCAGCCATCAATGCCCTCTTTAAGGCTGCAAATGCCCAGTTCCATCTCATGGCTCTGGAAACTGTTTTTTCTCCCAGCGCATTTTCCCGTCCTGTGAAGCCAAGAACATTTAATACTTGGAGCAGAACCGAACCCAAAGCTGGAAACCTGCTTAGAGTCTGCAAAATTGGTGCATTCTGTATGGACTTTGCTTTTGGTTGCTGGAAATGTCTTCATCAGCGGTGTTTCACAAGCTTTGCTTATTTTCTTGCAGAGTGCAGTTCTTTGGTTTCATTTCCAAATGCTCAGTTATAGTTTTGCCATCTATCGCCTGCATACTTAGCAATTCCTCCTCGGAAGTTTTAACAACAGCAGGACACCAGCTGAACAGACAGACTGCAACATCCATTTTATACAGTAACATCCTGAACAGACAGACTGCAACATCCATTTTATACAGTAACATCCTCATCTCGGATTCCAAAGCAGCAAAGATATTACAAAAACCAAAAGTGTCACATTAAATCACAGTCTTTGTTCTGCTTATACACATGGTCCTTTCTTGCCTCTTTGAGATCCATTTCCACCTGCCAATTCTTAATTTCATCATACAACACTGAACAATCATTTGTCTGCTTTTCGATATTTCTTCCAACTACAAATGGGAACCGTGATATTTGTCTTGTCTTACTCATAATGGTACTTTGACATCAGCTGATTAAAAAGTCCACAAGTAGATATTGTTATGTACAGACTTTTCCATTTTTCATGAAACCATTAGATGTGGTTTCATGAAGATTATTAAAGACGCTTCTTTAATAAATTGGCTTCAGCTCACAGAACTCTCGCTATACAATGCAGACTTATCTTTACAACACTACACTTGTCTTTAGTGTAAATGCAGAGCACCTCCCAGCTCCTTCTCTGAAAATTTCTCTGCCATTTTTTGCTGCTCCCCACCAAAAGACGTGGCACTGAAAACAAATAATTTCAATAAAACTCGGAAAACCATTGTCATGGTATACCTCAAAGCCAGGGAGCGCTGACCTCCAAACCCACCGTGACCTCCAAGTTTGGTTGTTAGCAGGTCTAGCTGCAACCCAAAAGCCACTAACGTAATGCAGATGGTATTTGCCGATGACCTGGGTTTGTTCATGTTCAGTAGTATGTGCACGCAGGTTTTATGATGCAGAAGAGTACACAGTCAGTCTGAATCCAGATTCCCCAGCTAGAGTGAAAGATTTCCTTCACAGGAGGTTTGCTATAAGCTAAAATAGCATTTTTCTTTTTCAAATTATTTGGATGGGAGATAAGTCTCTCTAGACCTGCCAAGAAGTATCAGCATTTCTAAAGCTAGCCAGGTAAGGTCAAAAACCTGAAACCATGGCATTAAAACAGAGTTAAACAATAAATTACAAAAACCTCTAGACCACAAGGAGGAAAGGGAAGTGATCTTGGCTCTCAATGTAGCCCTATGAAAGAAGCCACCAAACAAGCAATGCTTTCCCTCTAATTCAGGCTCCTTTCTGTGGAGGTATTAGCTAGGATACTGATCCTACGTAGGAAACTAATTCCTACAAAAAGACTCTGTAAGCAGCAGCACCCTGTTCCCTTTTCAGCTGTATGATAGTGTGAACTTTCTGGATCCTACCAAAAGTGCAGGCAGAGCAAAAAATTAAACACTCACATATAGAGATAACGACAGCAACTGTTTCATTGACCTTTCCACTTTAAGGAAAACCTCGTTCTTTCCTTTACATCTTTACATAAGAATTTCTAGCTGAACAGCACAGGTCAGTTTGGGAGCTGATAGCACAGGGGATCCATATGGAGGTGATTTTTCAGTGATGTGCATTAGCCAAACTCTCTTTGGCATGTAGCAGTGCCACAGAGAAAGTGCCGGAGAGTTACTGGTCTCCCACAATTTTCTAATAATTACTTTTGCCCTCTACCTTTATTGATTAAATTCTCTGTCTCACAACATACTGCAGTAGTTCTATCTTAAAAAGCCCCAAACAAGAAACCCAGAAAACTAAATGTTTATTGGAAATATTCCACAGTCAAACAAGAATTTAATCCTGTTTTACAACAGAGATTTCTAACCCAAAACTAAGATTGTACCTATGCTTTCAATTTCTCATCGGAAAGTCAGTAGAGCCACAAAACATTAGCCACATCTTTGTATTTTCTAGATCCGGAACTGAACCTGGATTGTCTGTACTCTTTCTGTTCTTTTTCACACAACTTTTAATCACTAAAAAAAAAAAAAAGAAAGAAAAAAAATCCAGACCAATGATGATTTATTTATCTTCAACCATCCAGATATCCTGTTCCACCTCCAAAGGTCTGATATTTAAACTCAATTTTCTACATTTTTAGATAGAGGACTGCTTCTTCCAGTCATTCTGATAAGCCACGGCCTAGGTCAGACAAACCATGTCCCTCTACCAAGTACTTCTACCATGTCCAGGACACCAACTGCACTCAAGAAAGCCTAGTTAATTCCTGATGTAATAGCACTGTTACTAGGCATGATAATTTACAAATTTTATATGCAACTCAGCCCTAAAATATTCTCCTTGAAACTGTACCAGTTTAATTAAAGGTATTACCTTTCCTCATGTATGTTCTTATGTACATTACAGCTCATACTGCACATTAAACAGTCAAAATACCAGAGCTGTCATTTAATTGCCCATATCTTGACAAACTACTTTTTTTTAAAAAATGCATGGCCCACCAAAAATGTTGTTCTTCAGCTTGCCACTAGCTGGACTCCATGAATTAGATGTACCACATTCTCTGGCAGATACTCTGCCCTGAAACCTTGATTTTTTTCTTATTTCAGCACCATTACATGTCATCAGTTTGTCTTGTCCGAAGACTGATTCAAAAGGTTCAAGAACATCACAGCCCCAGGTAAAATCCCCACCCGTACCTACGTGATACCCAGACTAGCAAGGCTGGCAACCACCTTCTGCAGTGGCAGCCGACACTGCTTTCTCCTGTGCTGCACAACCACACTATAGTCTCCACAGTAGTCCATGCCTTGGATTTCCAAGTGTAGATTTCACATACAATAAAATTCCGTAATGAATATATCAATCAGCAGCTCCGGGTATCGAGATATGCTTGCTGTACGCATCCCAGGGACTCCATCAGTTCCTGCGGGAGGAGTTCTTTTATCCTCATCTCCAGCTGAACACCGATCAGCTCATATTGATAGACACCCTTTGCATGTTGAATCCATTGCATATCCTTTATGGAAAAACATTATCTTTTACTTTGACCTTGTTCAGCAGTGTTGACTCGCTCAGGTTAGTTGTTGGAGGGGACGCACGGTCCCCCGGGCTTCCTTTTTAAACAGCAACCACACACTTTGGAAATGCTGTTAAACCATCACATCCATTTCCCAGGAAGCAGGTGTAAGCCTCTTTCCTTTCAATGATCCTGATGGAAGCCAGAACGTGTGGAGAAACACTTTGAAAATCAGCTGCTTTATCCAAACTCTCATTAGTTCATTCCTCATCCAAACAGGTAATTTCCAAGTGGCTGGCAAGCCACTTGTTTTCTTCTTGACACAATCTGCATGTTTTAATGTTCTGCTGCAGGTCATTTCTGCTCTACAAATTCTAAATTAGCCAAGATTTCCAAACCTTTTCTTTCTTAAGTTTGGGGTATCCATGATATCAAGCTGTTGTTTTTGCAGGATGGAGCTGGTAAATGTTTTGTACAACGGCTTTCAGAATCCACTCAGGCACTTTCTGTCTTCTGGACCACGAGAAATTTTTATTTCCAACTGGATTTTATGACTGCTCTGAATCATTTCCAGGTTCTCCGAAGAAGCCATTACACATTGTTTTAGATTCCTCCTGGCTTGGATTTAGAGAATCGTGGTAACTCTGGTTTCTGTAAGGACTTGACCAACAAAGATGATCAACTCGTGAGACCTCTCTCTACCAGAGAGCACACTCCTTACCTCTGACAGCAGCGCTGATGAGTGGCTAAGCGGCAGCTGATTTGTAGGGTTTTAAGCACTCCCCATTGAGAAACATTTCTCATGAAGTGTGGTACCAATTATTTATTTGCTCTACACAACTCCCATTAGTTTCCAACCACAGTGCATGAAGAGCTAGTAAATCTCCACAATTGCCAAGAGCACCCACAAGGAAAA
This sequence comes from Anarhynchus alexandrinus, assembly GCA_008711295.1. NCBI lineage: Eukaryota > Metazoa > Chordata > Aves > Charadriiformes > Charadriidae > Anarhynchus > Anarhynchus alexandrinus. The sequence continues at coordinate 2,072 of VUYV01000866.1, read as the reverse complement.
CCTCCAAGACTTCCTTCCCAGCTACCCAAAAACCTTCTCCCTCCACTGCGTGACACCACCCTGAAGAGCCAAAAGTATGAAATTCAGCAGTTTCACCACATGGTCCTCTGCTGTCATAGTACTACAAAGCTGATTCTTCATCAACATAAATCAATGCAGTAGCAGTAATTTTTTTTTTTCAGAACAGGTAGAATAGAACAGACACTAGGAAAAAAAACCCGATTTTTATTCAGTTGAAAAGAAGTCATTTACTCAGTCACATTAACTATGCTAAAAATGTGTTTGTTTTTTTTTTCTGACTACACCAGCAGTTAAATATTTTCAGCACCAATTCAGGACACATTAGTGACATTTATCACAACAGGTCTATTTCTTAATGTAGAAGGACATACTAACTTCAGTAGCTGCTACTGGGAAAGGATTAAGCAGAAGACTGCCCTTTCTTTCCAAATACTTATCAGTGAGAGTAGCAACTTCTAGAAATAAATAACTGCCAAATTATCTCCCAAATCTTTAAATCTATCTTTTAAAAATAGTTAAAATAGATATCTTAATATGAGCTATCATAGATTTTATTTTTTTATATGCTGAATACTCCAAAATGTGAGTAGTTGAGCAAGCATCCAGTACATAACTTTTTAAAATAGTTCCTCCCTCCCCACAATATCAACCCCACTTTTTTTATCCAAGTCATGCTGGTTAGATCCCTATCTCTAGTGACTTCCCAGTAAACACGCTGTTTCATATTGCTAGGATATGCTACCATCCTATGAGTGAAAGAAGTCAGTGACCTGGTGAAATACCACCAACTCACACGAACAGAAAATTCATCCAGTCATCGGCTCGTTATCTCTGGACATCAAACAAATCCTAAGCTTTAATTTTTAAAAGCTTTTGTGGTCTTCCTCTTGCTGGGCCAGTTCAGAAGGTCATCACTGAAAGCAGAACTGATGAAGGCAAAGAAACCAAAAAGCAGCAGATAGTACTGTCTTTCTGTCTTTTTAAACAAATCAAGTTCGCACAAAACAAAAGGAGACAAGGTTAAAATGAAGTTTATTAGTTTTTTTGTTTTTTTCAAGCTTTTTTTATATAAAACTGTTTGTGAAACAGCTATTTTATTCCCATGGCAGAGTGACCCCTGAAAGATGCACTAACCCCTTTCTTAAGGCCTTAATAAGAAAAAAATTATGATTTTTTGTTGTTGTTCCTTAAACCCAAATGTTTTAAAATTACATAATTTACAAAAAAATCCCACCCCAAATAACCATATAGTGTAGGCTGTTACACTGACATTCCCTCTTCCTTCTTTAGGAAAAGCAAAACATAAAGTAAAAAAAGGGCTAAGTGGATTTTCCTGATCAGTTTGAAGACACATTGACTCCACCAATGTTCAGACTCCCTTTCCAGTTCCCCAATCTGGCAGGTAAACCATCTCTTCCTCTCACCTGCCTTCAAAACTGAAGGCAGCTTCTTGTAATGATTTGGGGGTGCATGTTGTTGCCACAAAGGTCAGAGACTCCTTTCCCCCACGTGGTACAGACATGCCCACACGAACAAGGTGTACGGGATCTAGCAAGCAGCAGCTACCTCTTACTTCATGAGTCTCATGACCTAAGAGTCTTCAGACGTTTTTCAAGCTTCCACTATTTATATATAGTGTTTCTCAAAAATGATAACCTCCCTACCCCGCACACACAAGTATTGACACCCCATCACCTGCAACCATCTGAGCCTTCCTCCCACACCCTAAAAACAAATCATCATTATTTTGTTTGCCTTTTAAAATTGAACTTCCTTGGATGTTGTGAGAAAGAAAGCAAGGGGAAGGGAGACAAGTCCCTTGGAGTACCCCCAGTTCCGCTGTTCTTTCCCACAAAATGTTAGGCTCCATGAGCCTTGCTTTGATTTTGGATTGAATATTTACTTTAGCTACAGTTTGCTTTTTTAATTAATTATTAAATATGGTTTTTTGTTAATTTTAATCAAAAGCATCAAAAGGGATATAGCGCACCTTTCATTTAAAACAAAGTCTTTCAAGACTAAAAAATAGATCTTTATATATATATATATAT
>VUYV01000865.1:63038-91805 GCA_008711295.1 Anarhynchus alexandrinus | reverse complement strand
AGTGGCAAACTTCATGCCATCTATGCTCTGACTTTCGCTACTGCTAAAGCTGCTTATGTGTGGACGGATTCCTAGATGGTTATAAATAGCCCAGTTTTCAATGGGATAGAGCTGATTTACACTCCCTAAGGATTTGGTTCTTTTTGTCTGGAAGACACCCGGCTATGACGTTTCTGTTAGAGAGGAGGTCTTTGTCTGTGGCCGCTGTGTTGGCTGAAGCACTAGAACCTAAGCAGTCACCAAATAGGCTCTTGAGTAGCTGCAAGAAGCATTCCCTAAGAGGAAAACCCTGAATTTGCCAGACCAGTACCATCCACTTTGATGCACTTGGACCTTCACTGTGCGGCCTCCTCTCCAGAACTGATGCTGCAGCATCAGCATCGCAGCAGTGGTGCACTGACCTGGGAGACAAGTTTCTTTCCTCTGCCGGTTCTGAACCAGATTGCTAAAGTTCATTCAGTACTACTGCTCTCATTCAGGTTGTGAAATTCACAGAAACTTGTAATACATGTAAGTTTGCAAAGTGCATTTTTTTTCCTCCATAACCAGCAGTTGGAGAACAAGTTTTCTTGTTAGGTGCGGATCAGTACAAAGCAAACAGATCAGTGCTTGATTTGCTCTTTGTTACAATTACTTTTAAAGGAAGTTTGTGTTTATTATGAGAAGCCATGTGAAAGATATGACAGCTAAAAACAATTACTCTTTCATCTGTACAGTCCAGTCTTTAGGTGGTGTTTGGAATATAAAAGCATGTGCATAACAAGCCCCTTCCCCTGAAACAAGACTTTATTTTAGATATTTATCTTTCCCACTCCTATTGTGCTTGAGAGACTTACAGTCTTTATGTAGCAATTATCTGAGTGAAAACAAGGTGTGCATCTGGGAGATAGGGTGTGTGGTAATAGGTTACTGGATGACTTTGCCTTTGATATATATCTTTAACGTTAATTTTAAACATGAGTAGATGAAAATAGGTTAGCACTGGAGCTTTCTAGCTTTTTCTCAGCACTTGCCATAAATCAAGAGACGGTTCTGTGAGACATATGTTCTGCTTTGTGATCAAATGGCATTTCTGGGGAAACATCAATATTCTCCTTATGCTTCAGCTTTGTATGACGTGACCTGAGGGCTGTGACAAGGAGACCCTGCGCTCTGGCACCACCAGCCAGGGCTCTTGATGCTGCTGCCTTCAGCAAAAATGCTAACAGAAATTATTTCCTGAAGTACATTTTAGCAGCTGCCTTGAAACGGAAGAATCTGTGAACAGAATACAGTGTAAGATTGAGCTCTATCCATAGAGGGGTGGGGGGAAGAAAAAAAAAGTGTCCACCCAGGCATTACAAAGGAGAAATAGATCTCAATCAGCGCTATGCAGAGGCAGAAGTTAGGTCAGGGAAGGGCCTTTTCTATTGTCACCCACAAGGCGGTGGCAGATCAGCTTCATTTCCCCATTCCACGTTAGCTGTGCTGAACCCATCCTTGGTTTGTTTTATGGTTATTTAGTTACATAATCAGGGAGACCAAAATATTGTTGAGCTCCAGCTAAGTAATTCCTCTTTGTCAGAGAAACTAACTAAATAAATAAATGAGAGAAATTGATGAAGATGGCTCCACTGAGGTTAGAGTTGGAAAAAAAGAAACCCAACATTTGAATGAATCCTCACCCTTGATATATTTAAATTGAAATTCATATAACTTAAAAGCTGTTTTCAAAAATGCACTTGTGAGGAAAAAGTACAGGCCCAAGAAAATTCAAATTGGGCACCTGCAATCAGCAATCACTTAAAACTATCCTTATTCTGTTTGCTGCTATTCTCTCTAGTCTTATTCCTTTTCCTTACATAGTACAGCTCTGTTTTTAATTTCCATGCTACTGCATTCCTAATGTCATGAAAAAAGCACTACCAGACATGTTTCTACCTCACCACATTTAAATTATTTGACATTTATGTCACTGAGATACTTGATTTGTGCATTCAGAGTGTCAGCTTTAAATAAACATCTCTCATTTTAATACTTTGTAGAAAGCTGTGAGTGTTATAAAGGACCTCGCTCACCAACACTGATTTTTGGAAACTACAGCCATTGAGCTATCCTGATATGCAGTTGTTGAAAAAGAGACCCCACTATGTGAAAAGCTTTTTGCAAAATAAAACTATAATCACATTTGGTCACAGTTTACCCTCTGCCTGCGTATGCTGACCTGCAGCTGAGACTAACCAGAACCTGCATATTTTGAGGTTAGTGATCAGAAGTCAGGAGATACTCGTTGCACTTCTGCTACTTACTGACTGGCTTCGAATAAGTTTCATTTGTCTCTTTAAGAGCTTCCTCATTTGTCAACAAGAATAATTAACAGAATCTTACCTTATCTGTTATTACAAGAAAACATTGGAAAGCTGAAATGCTGTAGAGGCTCTAAGTTTCGAGGTGCAGACATAAGAAGCCCTGCATTTATATTTTGGTAACAGGGATCTGTAGCATTGGCAACTTCTGAAAGAGATAGATCTGATAACAACATAAAAAGAAGCCTAGATGTGATAGATCACTCGCTTCTTGTGCGCTTGACCCTCCACTGTGTGAAACTTATTACCGTCTCCCTCTGAAGCAAAAAGACCTTTCTACTGATGTAAAAAAGAAAAACATCTTGGCAGGTGGAAAAGCCATCCCTCTGTGCTGAGTACTTCACAGATGCCTTCGTACAATTGCAAGAGTATGTAGAAATGTTTGTCAGAAATGTGAATGCAACTATATTGCATAGATCTAATTTTTACAGAAATAATAATCGCACGGAGCAGAGAGCAAGACTATTACATTTAGGAGAGTTCGCAAGTAGATACAAAACTGTTTCTGTCAGAATAAAGAAAGTGCTGTTATGTAGAGAAGCAGCGTGAAAAAGCCAATGTAAGAAGACCAGGCAGTGGGGGAAAGCAAACATGCCTTTTGGTATAGAAGGAAACAGGAAAAAAGAGAGATGAAAGAAAAGAGTCAGAACATGTCATTTATATAAAAGCAATTAGGAAGTTATCCATTATTTGGCAATTATATGGCTGGGAGGAAAAAGTGAGCATTCACTGTTTGAACTTTTATCTTGGGATTCTTGAGGTCATTATTACTTAGGTTCATGAAAACTATGAGTACTGAGAAATAGGGGCAGGGAAGATAGATGGACTTATACTTTCAGGCCCCAAGGACCTACAGGATCTTCCCTCACTGGAGCAGGAGGGGGGAGCAAATAGTGTATGTGCCCCAAGACTCCAAAAATCTGGAGGTTATTCTGATTACTACACAAATGTTGGCTGCACAGAGTCCCAAAAGAACCTCAGTATTCCCTTATTTCCACCCCAATAAAGTACTTCAATCAAGGTTTCCCTTGTAGCAGCAGATCAAATCAACATCCACAAGACCCATCCACAAGCAGGGCCAGAAGGACGATCCAGGGAACTACAGGCCAGTCAGTCTGACCTCGGTGCCTGGGAAGGTCATGGAACAGATCATCCTCAGTGCCATTACACGGCACATGCAGGAGAACAGGGTGATCAGGCCCAGTCAGCATGGGTTTGTGAAAGGCAGGTCATGCCTGACAAACCTGATCTCCTTCTATGACAAGGTGACCCACTTAGTGGATGAGGGAAAAGCTGTGGATGTTATCTACCTGGATTTTTGCAAAGCTTTTGACACCATTTCCCACAGCATTCTCCTAGAAAAACTGGCTGCTCATGGCCTGGACAGGTGTGCTCTTCTCTGGGTAAAAAACTGGCTGATGGCCATGCCCAGAGAGTCGTGGTGAATGGAGTTAAATCCAGTTGGAGTCCGGTCACAAGTGGTGTCCCCCAGGGCTCGGTGCTGGGGCCAGTTCTCTTTAATATCTTTACCAATGATCTGGATGAGGGGATCAAATGCACCTTCAGTAAGTTCGCAGATGACACTAAGCTAGGTGGGCGTGTTGATCTGCTTGAGGGTAGGATGGCTCTGCAGCGGGATCTGGATAGGCTGGACCGATGGGCTGAGGCCAATGGTATGAGGTTCAACAAGGCCAAGTGCCGGGTCCTGCGCATGGGTCACAACAACCCCATGCAACGCTACAGGATTGGGGCAGAGTGGCTCGAAAGCTGCCCGGCAGAAAAGGACCTGGGGGTGTTGGTGGACATCCGGCTGAATATGAGCCGGCAGTGTGCCCAGGCGGCCAAGAAGGCCAACAGCATCCTGGCCTGCATCAGGAATAGTGTGGTGAGCAGGACTGGGGCAGTGTTCATCCCCCTGTACTCAGCACTGGTGAGGCCCCACCTTGAGTACTGCATTCAGTTTTGGGCCCCTCACTACAAGAAGGATATTGAGGTGTTGGAGCGTGTCCAGAGAAGGGCTACTAAGCTGGTGAGGGGTCTGGAGGACAAATCTTATGAGGAACAACTGAGGGATCTGGGGTTGTTTAGCCTGGAGAAGAGGAGGCTGAGGGGAGACCTTATCACCCTCTACAACTACCTGAAAGGAGGTTGTAAAGAGGTGGGGGCTGACCTCCCTGGTGACAAGTGATAGGACAAGAGGAAATGGGTTCAAGTTATGCCAGGGGAGGTTCAGATTGGACATTAGGAAACATTTTTTCACTGAAAGGGTTATTAAACGTTGGAAGAGGCTGCCCAGGGACGGGGTGGATTCGCCATCCCTGGAGGTGTTTAAAAAAAGGGTAGATGTGGTACTTGGGGACATGGTTTAGAAGTGGTTTTGTCAGGGTAAGTTAATGGTTGGACTTGATGATCTTAAAGGTCCCTTCCAACCTCAGCATTTCTATGATTCTGTGATTCTAAATAGTAAGGATAAAAAGGTAGGATGACACAGGAAAACAAGATATTCTGCAAACAGAAATGGCAACAGCTTCTCTTTAAAAAGTAAACCAAGATTGCCACAATTTGATCACACTGTGGCATAAAAACCAAAGCAAACCCCACAGCACATGGCAGACAGAGCAGAGGGAAACTGAAGACTAGAGAGGGCTTGCAGGGCTTTGAAGGAAAACATCCATTCCACCTGGCTTCTAGCCTCTTAAGGATTTTCTTTAACAGTGCTCCGGTGCTACACTGGATATGGTTATTTCTGTACTGGGCCATTGGTTCATGCTGTGAGGTTTGGTATAGAAGATGAGGCCAAGTCACATGTTTCAGGCTTTGATAAGAAAATGCTGACGCTGGGAGACTTCAGTTATACCATGGCATGTTTGCAAATACTGCTAAATAGCATGGCATTCAGCTGACAGTACTTTTGGGTACGTTAAACTTAAGGAGTTGACAAAAAGGAGAATACACACCAGAACTCCAGTCAGTGTTGTCAAAGTTGACCAAAACTGCATTAACTGGCCCTGCATCTTTGCACACTCCAACAAGATAATTTTCATGCCTTTATAGAAGTGGCATCATTCATGGAAAAGAGTAGACTGAATAATTTTGGTTTGCTTTTGGGCCACTGATATATCATTTGGGATACCAATTTGGATGCAGAGAAAGACAAATTTACTGAGCCAGAAGGCAGAGTAGACAAACTTACTGAGCCAGAAGGCAGAGTACATTTAGCATTCAAATTCAAGAGAGTTACAAATTATCTTCATACACAATTGTTTTGTTAGCAGACAATTCCGTTTTATTTACATTTCCATTGGATAATAACTGTAGTGTATAAATATGGTGATGTACAGAGAATTTGGTTTAAAAATAGGAAATTTAGGAAATAAAGCAGCAATACATTAAAAATCAATCATAATTTTCTGATTTACTGGTAGGCATTAACAGAATAGGAGAGATCAGAAATATGAATTATTAGTGTAGTCTTGTCTGTTGTTAGAAACATTAAGTAGGACATAAACGATACTGTCATTGTGCTGCATAACACCTCCCACTAAACGTAGTTGTGCTAGTGACAGCCCCACCTTTTCATGGCCCAGCAGCTCTGGATAAACACACTCTGCAGCTGTATGTCCTGACCTTTTAATGAAGTAACAGAACTGGTTCACCAAGACTCTTCATGTTGGGTTAGATGGCTTTAGTTTCCTCTTCTCTGTCAGGGATAGACCAAGGAAGTGGCGTTTGAATTTTTGTAAGCTTTTGGCAAGATTTGGATCAAGATTTTGTAGACCTCATGAACTGTGACTTTAGCTGCTTTTCGGTCCCAGTAAGAGAAACTTGCTCTCAAATGATTTCTGGATTTTCTAGTCTAGAATTGCAGAAAGTATTAGCCACATCCAAACTCCTGTCTGACGCAAACTCAAAATAGATGAGGGAGGGGAGAGAGTAGCTAACGTTTAGATTTACTCCGTGGATAGATGGATTGCATTAGAAGTTTTGGCCGTGGTTCCAGCTTGCTGTCCACCTTGCACAGCATTTGTGAAGTGCTAGATCAGTTTAGACACACCAAGTGGAACAGGGGCCTCCTGCGTCCCCCCACCTTCCTGCTCTGTCCCCTCAATATGAAAGAGCAGCCTGTGGTTCCGCACCCTCCTGGGGAGCTCCTGCTTCCTCCTACTCACAGCAGACCAATACAATGACCTGTAATTCATCTTCCACATTAAAAGTGCTGAAGTTAGAATCGGTCATTAAGTAACAACACCGGATACTTGCTAGTGGAAGAGTCCTTACCGAGTCACTAATGGTTAGGCACTCTTTCTCTTCTTTGATTGTTTGTGTTGGTATTTTTTTTTTCAGGTAACAGTGTACAGTGTATATATTTCAAGCACAGTGAGCTTGTTTGAAGTTTCTCTTTGAACGGTAACATTCCACTCAGGCTCTAAACAATTGCTTTCTGAAGTCAGATGCATGCCCAGAAGCAGAATCCTTGTCTTGCAAAGAAAGAGCTGGTTCTTTAGGTTAGCGTGATGCTGAGACAAGTCTGTGAGCCAGTGAGTGGCTCCTAAAATGGTAATGTTTTGTGCTTGGATAATTGCCCTCAATACATGGCACTAAGGAAGGTGTGAAATTTCTCTTTGCCTTCCTAGAAATCTAAGGACAACAATTAATATTTTTTCTTTTTTTTTTTCCCCCTCCTCATTGTCCACTGAAATACAGAAAAATTGAGTAATGGTTTGCTAGATCTTCAATAATACTTGAATGGTCTTTGCAAGTGCTCCCTCCTCTTGATCACTCCCCATGCAAATGAAATGCATGGTCTCTGTCAGGACCTAAATAGGCTGGGATCCAGGCTTGCAATTTTGTCCTAGAATGATGCTTATTGGGAACATCAGATATAGGCTCCTCAGACACTACGACCTTGGGAACAAACTTTTTCAGTGAACAGCTCCTGGCAAGAATAAATTTGATACAGAAGTAAAGCAAGTAGTCTGAACATGTCCACGTCTTACCCAAGACTGTATTATTCTCCATAGTTATGTTACTAGTAAGTTAAATGCCATATTCAAAGGTTTGTGTCAGAGAGTCAGAGAAGGTAAATCCACTGGGAATGATAGAGTGTTTTCTGTCAAAGATTTAGGAAGCAGACATCGCCAAAAGCTCGTCTGTTCCTTCTCAACTATATCAGCTACTTTAGGAAGAGATATTACCTTTGCCTACAAAACTTGTCCCAAGGGATTTTACTAGTAACATAACTGCTAGCTAGGATTCAGTAAGAACTACCCAAACATGGTATTACTGAAAGATACTATCAGTTTAAGCAGGGATATGAAGTATTCAATGCTATTGCATCTGATTTCCTGTGCACCTTGTTTCTTGACAATATACAAATATACTTGACCTTTCACCACCAGTGAAAGTTCTTACTGTTTTCAGAATGTGGGTGTTCATTATTTCTCCAAGTGGGAAAAAACCCAACAGGCTTGATAAGGTAGTATAACCTGGACACTTAAAACCAAACCAAAAATCATGTTTCATCAGAAAAAACACCAGTTTTGATGCCAAAAAGCCAAAGGAGCAGTTTCTTTTTCATTGCTAAGACTTCATCCGCTATTTAATGCAATACCTGATTTCCTGTGCCTCTGCTTTATTCCACCAATATTTATCTCCTTATTTGTCTGCATTTTTCCACTCAGACACCTTCTTTTGTAAATGGAATTCCTCTGTCAAACTTCAACTACCCCCTGACTGTCCTCCAAAAGCCTCTTCAAGGCCTGTCTTTGCTGCACTGCCTACAAATCACTGTCACCTGGCAGTCGTGAAGCCGGAGGCCATCTGTGACCATGGTGACTGCTGATTTATGTGAGCATACCCATCTTCATTGTTATTCATGCCACTTTCACACATTTTTCCCTTAGTCACTCAATTTCTTGTCTTGGGAACATGGAGTGAAAAGAGTCTGGGGTGGGAACTGCCTAAAATAATGAATATAAGGTCCAAAACTGATGTGGAGCTTTGTGAAAAATATGTTGAGAAATAATAATATGTTTGGAGTGCATATTTGTCAAAACAAGATTGTACCAAATATAATTACAGAAGAGGACATATCTACCAAAATACGTAGGCCAGAATCACTGATCCAGCCAAAGACTGGAAGGACTTTGGTGACTTAAATCACTCACAAACTTCAAAGCTGGACAGGCCACCATCTAACTCAACATAACCTTGAAGCTTTTCTGAATTTTCTTATCTTTCATAGCTCTCAAGGTGAACCAGAGCTTTGACATTTTTGGGATGTATCCTCTTTTATATGGCTAAAACCCCAGCACTGGTGGCTGAGAACGGGGCATGGTGTGACAGAAATTCTTCTGGTAGATCTGTCCCATGCGGGACTCCTCTGTCCCCGAGACTTCTCAAGGGACACATTAGGAAAGCTTTATGACTGCCATCTGTCTATGGAAAGGGGCCAAACACCCTTTTATAAAACTGCATTAGGGCAAGATAGGAAAATATACAAGTGGGAAGCACATAAATCTGTGTAAAGAGAACTCGTTACATAAATCAGAAAACACATTGTTTTGGAAAACCTGAGTCTAGTAAGCATAAAATTAATTTAGTGGTAGTTCAAACATTTTGGAGGAACACACTATATTCAACAACAGGGACCCAATCTTGCCATCTCTGAAGCAATAGTAGTGCTGACATAGTTAGGACAGAATTCCCAAGCTGTTAAGTGAAGATTATTTCTTTTCCATAGCCATAGATGACACGTCATCTCTATATTGCCCCTATCCTGCCTTTCTACGTTTTCACATGCCATCGCAGCAATCCGAGATGACTTTGGAGAAAGTTGGCTTATCTATGCACAGAGCTGTGCTGCAGAATCAGCCTAGCCCTTTTTGATTTATTTTTCGGAGCTCTTCTGCATGGTTTCTGTCTTGATTTTCCTGTCAACATGATTTAGTGTAAATCTCTGGGGATGCCTTGTGCATTATATGAAACTGGTGTTATTGTTGTCGGAGCAGATTCAAGCAAAGAGCTTCTGTTTGTGGAACTGTTTTATGTTACATGCATTAATAATGTCAAACTTGTGAGGGAAAATCTCCTGGAACAATCTAAAGCTGCCTTTGCAGAGCAATCTCTTCGCTATTCCCCGTAGTCTTAATTTTTCTCCGTTCCTTGCTTCCCCTGATGAACTGTTTTTGGTTTGAGACTTCGCTGATTAATAGCTTCGTGTCAGTGTTCTAATTTGAGCCTGATTTGCCAGCAAGGTGCTGAGCACATTCGGTGAGTCAGTGGGAGTGGCTGGTATTCAGCGCTTTTGCAAACCAGGACGCTTACTTCAATGCCTCAGTATGGCTTCAGGAACCTGATTTAGGCTCCTATTTTTATAAACCAGAATCATGACATCCAAATGTATTAGCTGATGTGGCCTTTGAATAATTCCAGCTAGTATTTTTAAAGAAAATGAAGTCACTTAACCGGTTTTTAATAGGATTTGGGTGTCCAGTGCCCTGAGCTTCTCTGAAAATCCTGTCCTGTCCCTTTTGTTCAGCGTAACTCTGGGCCAGGAGGAATTTCTTTCTTCTATGTATCAGCTTTTCTGAATATGCATTTGGTTCTTCTGCTTGCTTGAAACTGCCATGCCAGTGTAACTGGGACACGGTGAATGCCTTAAAATGTGGGGACAGTCAAGATGCACAGATTACTGTAACTCTGATTTCAGTACATGAGTGTGCTGAATGTGTTTGGGGCTGTAAAGGGCGAACGAGGAGGTAACAATAAGAGTCTCCATGTTAAGCATTTCTCCAAAAGGTCCCGTGAATCTTTGGTCCTACTGAATCTCTCTTGTTGCATAAATTTACCTGATGAACATACCAGGTCTTGAAACTTAGCGAGCTTTTGCAGGTGGTGTCTGAAGTGAGCTGCAAAACAAGACAGCTTTTGATAGGCGTATGAATTTGTATAAGTGTATGAGGAATTGCTCACATAAATCCCTGCGCTGCCGCAGTGATTTATTACATGTGCAAACCTCAGAACATCAAAATGGAACTGTAGCTGTGCTGGCTAACAGCTGGACCCGGAATGAATTAATACAATATAATAATTCACTAAAGGAGCTCTGCTTGTGTCACGGAACCAGAGAGCAGCATGAGTGGTTTATCACCCTAGCAGTGACCTGAGAGTATATAAACAAGTATGTAGTGTATACTGCTGTCCTATCCATTGTCCTATGCATTAAGACATTATTTCTGTGGCATCATACTCAGACTTAACTAATAAATGCAATCCAGATAGTACTTGGATGAAAGATGTCTGGTAGTACTAATTCATGCTTTAATGGGATAATTCTTTCAAAAATAACGTATATGAGTTTTTAAAATTACCCCTCCAGAGCTCTGTGCAATGGACAAGTCAGTAAGTAAATACAACTATTTCCACTGGGCTTCAGCTCCTGACACTGCTTTTTGCCCTGTCACTTAGAGCTTCCCACCTTTTTTCTCTGTCGCTCAGACCACTCCCATGTCAAATTAGACCAAACCTGCATTGTGCCCCAGAAGCCAATGTGTGTCTGTTCTGCTGATAATTAGGGAGACTGATGGGTCTCAGCCTGGGGAGTCTCTTTTCTAAGAATACTCTGTCCCAGGTTTATATCTGGGCACTGCCCTCCTGCGCCATTTCAGTCAATATGAAAGCACTGTTGTCACACGGAGAAGGAGGTAGTACTCAAACTAATGAAAATATGACCCCCTTGCAGCACTGTTCTCCATTAGTTACAATTTCAGAGCGGTCTTTCACTAGACTGTATTTCACCAGAGTGATTGCAATCTACTCTGGCTGAGAGGCGATGAATAATGTCTAATTGGAAAAGGAACAGCTTTTGCCTCTTACCTCAAAAACTGGTAAATGAAATACCATTGACTACCACAACTGTTTGAGTATGTTGAAGGATCCAAAGAGCTAAAATCCTGCAGCTAATTGCAAATGTTAGTAGAAAAAAAATTAGAAGGCAGTTTTTTGTATAATATCCTATCATCNTTGAAGGAGCCAAAGAGCTAAAATCCCACAGCTAATTGCAAATGTTAGTAGAAAAAAATTAGAAGGCAGGTATTACTTCTGCCATTTCCTTTGACTGTTTTTTTTATAATATCCTATCATGTTCCCTATCCAAACTGACCAACGCACAGGGCCAGATGAATCAAAGCCACTTTCTCAGCTAAGCATTAGGAAAGCTGCACAAGGTGGCTGAGATACACTCAAACTCTGGAACTGAATGCCTCGAACTCTGGGACTGGATAGCCTCATCCTTCTTATCACAGCCACTAGCAGAGACAGTCAAGTGGGGTAGGCTGTGGTGTATTGAGAAGCTTACCTGTAATATATATTACTCATACACGTTGCTGTGAGCTATAGAGGTTTTCAAGCAGAAAAAGAAAGCGGAAACCCAAGTGGTGTGAAAGCTTTCTTGCTTGCTTGTTTCAGGTTAGTTGCAGTTTTGCTCCTTAAGAAGGCAGCCTGCTTCAGAAAGGCTTATGATTCCATTTATGAACCCATTTATTCCATTTATGAACCCATTGGGTGGGTTGAGGGAAGATGGAGGCAGACTCTTTTCAGTGGTTCCCAGTGACAGGACGAGGGGCAATGGGCACAAGTTGGAACATAGGAAGTTCCCTTCAAATACACGGAAAAACTTCTTTCGGGTTGGGGTGGCAGAGCAGTGGCACAGGCTGCCCAGGGGGGTGGGGGAGTCCCCTTCTCTGGAGGTTTTCAAGCCCCGCCTGGATGCAGTCCTGAGTGCTGTGCTCTGGGCAATCCTGCTTTGGCAGGGGAGTTGGGCTAGATGATCTCTAGAGGTCTCTTCCAACTCTGAAAATTCCGTGATTCCGTGATCTCTCCTGAGACCCATCTGTGCATTGGGGAAGAGGAGTGACTGAATGGTGCCTTGAGCACCCATCCCAGAAAAAACTGTGGAATCAACAGGAAATTACCCAGTGTTTTTTCATTTGGTCTGATCAGACATAAGAAAGAAGAGAGATTTCAAGAGCATTTCCTTCTGTTTTGAGGGAGCCCAGAGACTGGTCGGCAGCACGTAATGGTCCCTGCAGTAAAGGCCATAGGACTGATTGCTGCTTTCCCGTTCCCATGTTTTTCCTGCTGACTGAGGCGGCTGGGTGGGATGGCAGTGCCGTCGGGCTGGGCTGCACCACTTGCACTCCACCAAAACTGCTAGTGGCATGGCAAGCAAACTCAGCAGATGTGAAAACTCATCTTTTCCCCCATCCAAACACACGGATAAACATAACACTTGCCAATAAATGGAAAAGGGGCACGGGAGGAGGAAAAGGGCCGTGGTCAAGACAACTTGAAGACTGATGATCCCCAGCCTTGTGGCCTAGGCTTATGTATTCTTTTGTCCTATATTTTCCTCATAAGGCTGCTGGCATCTTGAGCAACTTCAGATCCCTCTAGTCTAACCCTGGAGAAAGAGCCGGTTCTCAAGTATTAACACAAAAGTAAGTCTGAATCCTACTTATCTCATCAGCTATGACATTCATATCACAGCACGTATTTCTTTGCATAGCAACGTGTTCTTGTACATATATCTCACATAAACTTGTAGTATCTCACATAAACTTGTAGATATTTGTAGGTGAAAGATGCAATCTGCAAAATAACATCACAGAACTCTATAGGTTAACATAAGGAATGCTATTTTTCTTACTCTCCCCTTATTTATCGACTGCTGTTTGAAGCTCTCTCTAATAGTCTGGTAGCACTGCTGCCAGTTTAAGAACTGCCAGGAAGCTGATGCTTTTATTATAATCTTTCCAGATATGATATTCTTCATTTTTATTGCATTATAAATCCTGGTCATAATGCGTTTGTCTGATTTGTTTTCTCTTGCTTGTAGGGCTAGGCACTATCTCTTAATTTACAGTTAGTTTTGAATGCATTATCAAACTCGAGGGATGCTTTGTTGTCCTCCATTCTGTGCCCCTTTCAAAGCTCCCTCCATGACTTGGGCAGTTCATTTACTTCTCAGCCCCCATTAATCATTGCCATGTGTGCCTCATTTT
Organism: Anarhynchus alexandrinus; assembly: GCA_008711295.1. NCBI lineage: Eukaryota > Metazoa > Chordata > Aves > Charadriiformes > Charadriidae > Anarhynchus > Anarhynchus alexandrinus. The sequence goes on along the minus strand of VUYV01000865.1, from coordinate 78,397 downwards.
GCACTTGATCCTCTCTGGGCCACTCGTGGCTGTTGAGCAAATGTGGCAGACACACAGGAGTTGCTGGTCATACTTCACAGAGTGAACAGACCACACACAGACACAACCTCCAAAGGCTGAGAAGTCAAAGGTGCCCCTTAATTTAATACGGAGCAGCTTTTTACAGTCAGAGAGAGAGAGGGGGAACACTGACTTCTGTTTTTGCACAGAAACTGATTACATTGTGATTTATTTTAAAGGGAGATCAGGTCAGAGCTCTGTTGATAATATATCCCTAGGAATCTATTTTAGTATGTATCCAGCTCGAGGTTAACCTCATCAGTTTAATTGGAGTTCCACAACACAGGGATTTGGTCTATTGTTCTTTAGATAAAATATGCTTCGCATAGGTGATATAAATCTATTTGCACATTCCAGGAGGTGTATAAATAACATGTAGTTGCTTTGAGCTGTTTAGTTTGTTCCAACACCCAAGTTGCTTAATTGTATGGTTCTTCTAGGTTTGTAATGTGTCTGGTGGCTGCAGCAAAGTTGCAACAACAACAAAACAACACAAAGAAATGGGCTGATGTAGCAATAAAGGAAATATTTTTTCACACAGCACGTAATTAAAGAGTAGAACTTACTGTTGATGAATGTCATCGAGGCCAAGGGTTTAGCAAGATTCAAAGTGACGCTGGATTTTTATAGGCCCCTACTATAATTACTGTGCCTAAGCATGATAAAGAAAAAACCCAGAAGCTATGAAAAGTTCTGGGTTTCATGATGAAGCCTGAAGTTTGTTACAGTTTTAGGATGTCAGCTAGTAAAGACATTAAAATCTGAAGTTTCTGCTAGACCTTTCCATGGTGCCAGTGGTGGCTTGCCTAAAATCTGAGTCCTGATGTCTTCCCAGTACTTACTATTTATCCTGTTAACACATCCCAGTTACTCTTTCTTTCTGTATGCTTATATTCCTGCCTAAGGGTTACTAAAGCTAAAGCAATGAATTGTAGTGGATTAAGTTTGTGTAAAAATACTAGCATTAACATGTTGTGTAGCATGTCACCAATGCAATTTTGCTATATAATAAGTTGACTTTTCTTTCTCTTTCCTAAGAGTAGTATGTGTAATAAGACATTGTTGTGTTTCAGGAATATACACAACTTTATAACATTTAGAAATGATAGAAAAAGAAATTTACGGACGTGTGCAGCATAAAATGAATATGTAAACAAAAAAGTCTTTCCCGATTTTCAGTGCATGCTTTGCCTTTGGGGCCCCCAGGGAAGTGCAATTCAGTGTTGTCAAATACTTACTTTTGGAGGGGCCTTTCCTAATGTGCTCTCAATCCATCCATGTTCTGAGGGTGAAGGAATCTCAGGTGCCAGTATCATGTGCATAAACCCATCAGGGCCCTGGTCAGCACATACCTCGTGTAATGTGTTGGGCCAGAGCTGTTGCTAGCTTGGTGCTAAAGGTCTGGAAAACCTTTTGACTCCCTCTCTCTTGCTTCTAGTCTGAGCCTTGAGACTTTTGGCAGCACAAACAGCTCAGCCTACAATCCTGCTGCTGTGACTCAAAGGTATGACAAAACATTTCAGAGCATAATCATTGTGTGTTGCTAGCATCAGGTTTCAACATGTTCACAGATATTGCTCCATCCCAAATGCTGTCATCAATGGCAGGAGTTGTACCTTGAGGTTGAAAGTTGCTCTCCAGAGTAGCCCTCAGATCACCATTCCTTTTGCCAAGGTGATCCTTTGCATTGCATTTTCTTCTAGGAACCTTTGAAGGTTAATCTCATAAAACCCAGTGTAGCAGGGTTTGTGTCATTGACAATAGTCCTTTTAAAATCTCTTTCTGTAGACCATTACCATCTAGTCTAGTAATTTCTATTTACATGAAAAGTGCATTCAAATTAAGTTAACATCTGACGTTTTCTGCAAACCATACACAATATGACCTCTTTCTGATTCTGCTGCAGTAGTCTCTATTGCATCGTCGTCCCCCTGACAAAGACTATATTTGGCTAGTCAGTGAAGGCATGGGATGACTCTGTTGATGTACCCAACTCATGGAGGGATATGTGTCTCTTTCTTTTTTTTTTGAGCACTGGGAAGCTTGTGATAGTCTTTCTCTACTCTATGCAGTTAATTTTCTGTAGCCACTGAGCACTTTTTACAGACTCAAGCTGCAATGAAATAACAGAGAAATGGATTAAATTTTCCAAGACCACATTCATTACAATCTATTTATCATAACAGCTAACATTCAGGCAAATTAAATGCTCAGTGGAAGACAGAGCAATTTCTTTAATCTGTGTAGTTTCAAGCATCACCAGAAGATGATGTTCACAAAGTATAATGATTTTCACATAATGCATTGTGTGACATGGCAACGAGAATATATATATGTATGTACATACATACATACGTGGGTTTTCAAACAAGAATGTACCTGGCAGGTTTATATTTGTCCATACCTTGGTCTGTGACTCTGTCTGACTATCAAAATTGTTAGCGAATGTGTCCTTATATCAATAACAGTAAAGTTCTTGTTGAAGAAAAAACCAGAGTACACTCCTTGTATTCAGTGTGATGAAATGGCACATGGCATGTGCCATGTGGTTGCTACAGCCAGTAAAGCAGGATACGGCCTTGATGCCGTATCCCAATATATTTATTAGGTCAAGCCATATGACTGATGGTTTTAATGTTTGTTACATTTGCATATATTCACTTAGTTATTATGCAGAGGACAAAAATCTGTCCCCAAGCTTCTGCGTAATAATGGCAATCAGACTGACTTGGCACAGGAGATTCATCATTGTAGTCCAGCATCTAAATCAGTACCCCCAGGCTTTGCCCAGTAGTCCCCAATGTTGTTATCCTCTCGTCACTTCTGGAGTGTGTGCACTAAATGATGCTCAGTCTCTTTTCCTTTGTCCATCCCATCAGGGTCAGTCAAGCAAGGTGCCAGCTAAATAAGGAAGCTGCTTATTTGTTAGAAATGGTCTCAAAACAGTGTAAGCACAAAGACAATATTCCAAACACACCACTAAAATACCCCAGTAGTAGCAATCTATGTCACAATCAAACCCAATGGGGTTTCATGTTCTTAATCCTTAGGTGGAAGCTCTGTATCTCCCTTCTTCAGCTGCACCATATTACCTGTTTTAAATGTTTATTGATTTATTTGCCATAGATATGGTTTCTATTGATAAACATTCTCAGACAAAGGCTTTTGTACAGATAGGTTTCCTAAACTACTGTGCATTTCGAACGGAAAGCACTGGTTTAGCAACTAATGGAAGTGCTGGGATTGCAAAATAAAACAGTGATTATTTTAATGGCTTGGATGTAATGAAGGGAGTTTTCAGGTTAATTCATAGGTATGAAAGGACAGATTTCTATTCTGGAACACAAAAAATGTTCTAATTTGTGTTAAGAGAAATGATTACACCTTGCAGTCAATGTCCCGTGACAGAGCGTTTGGTGCACAGGAGTTCAGACTGGGAGCCAGAACAGCGGGATTTCTGTCCCAGATCCATGGCTTGGTGTTAGACTGTGTGCCAGTCATTTAATTTTCTGAGTCTCAGAAATAAGGAGCTTTGTTTTCCATCTAAAACTGCTTTGAAAGCTACAGAGGAAAGTTGACTCCCAGCTTGGTCATTAAGGGTATCCCAAATTAAATAGCAGAAGTATTTCTATATGCTTATAAGGTGTATGTCATAAAGATGTGGCTCTTTGATCCTTTCTGTTTACGATATATACACTGACACTCCCAGAGAGGAGCAATTTATTCAATAAACAAGTAACAGTGAAAGCCCAGTGACTCAGGGTATGTCTTTCAGTAATTCTCTGTAATTTGTATGTTTATTTCAAACAAATGCTAGCACAATGACTTGATATTATCTGAACATTTCAGAACAGTAGGGATTCCATATACACAGCTTCTTACTCATCAGCTTTAAGCCTCAGACTGAGACAGACATAGATTATGTAGCAGAACACAAATGTGAGGACTCACGAGTTTTGGTTGAGTAGTTGTGATAACTTTTAAAACAGTACTGCCCCCAGTTTTCCTTTTTGCCCTTTAATTGGAATTAAACATCCTGTCAAAGGGGTGGCAGAGAAGGATTTGTGCTCTGTCCTAGGACTTTAGTATTGGTATCTTTGCTTAAGCCACTTGGTAGATCTGCTGTTGGGAAGCAAGTCCATGTCTAAGGCTTGTGGACAGCACTTAATTTACCTCAGTGGGATGGTGGCTACTTAGAAGACTAGAAAATCCTGATTTTCAGAGTGTGGATTACATCGATAGTTTGGGGAATTGAAAGAGAAAGGGGATGAGTCAACAAGGCATTGCACTTAAACCTGCCATGACGAATACAAAGCCCTAGAATTAAAGTGGGCACTGAAAGCAGGCTACCCATGGCAGGCCGGGACTCAGCAGGAGTTAAAATTCCCAGATTCAAGTAGGTTGGTCAAAGGACAAATACCCGGAGTTGCTACTTTACTCTGCCCCTGGCATATGGGTTTTGTGTTAAATGTTCACCCATTAGGATAAGAGGCTGCCTTGGTGGAAAATGGACTATTTTGGAAGCTTGGGAATGGAGAAGGGTTCTGCAGCTCTAAAAAAGTCCCCTGGAGGATGTTTTGAGTTGGGCTTTTGAATGAAGCTTTCCAGGTCATTTTAGCTTAAATTTTAAGGTGGAGAGGGGGAGTACTCACACCATATTACTTTATTCTTTGACAAAAAAAGAAACTTGAAAAAAAATCTGTCTGTGCAATAGCTGGACTGTGAATATTAGCTCAGTGATGCTCCCTGAGTGCCTTTAGAGACTTTAAAGGAAAGCAAGACTATGATGATGATGACGACTATTATTATTTCAACATGTGAGTGTTAAGTTTACCACTATTTATTATGATTCTTTATGCAAGATAAATCTGAACTTAGATCTAATGTTCTGTACAAGCTTCAGTCTCCATGAAGAAAGAGAGATGAAGGAATCTGATGTTTCTAATGCTATTTTTTTCTCAACCTCAGCTTTGTTTCTGGTTTTTATTTTTGTTTGTTTGTTTCTGTTTCTTTGGTTCTGTTTAATGTTGCTGTGCTCAGTTCCTTCACACTGCAAATGTTTTAGGTTTGCTGTGGATAGATAAAGATTCCTTCGTGGTTGATAGAAATACAGACAGAAAGCAAATTAAATCCCAGCAGAGAATAAGTGCTTTGCTCCTCTCCCAAATTACTTCCAAACCATCAGTTTTACAAGTGAAAATACTGAGAAATAAACTGGAATTTAAACGCATCCCTGGAATGCGTTGATGATAACTTCCTTCTCCAAGTGATGGAGAAGCCAACGAGGAGAGGTGCCATGCCGGACCTTCTTCTCACCAACAAGGAGGGGCTGGTGGGGAATGTCAAGCTCAAGGGCAGCCTTGGCTGCAGTGACCATGAGATGGCAGAGTTCGAGATCCTTAGGGCAGTAAGGAGGGCGCATAATAAACTTGCTGCCCTGGACTTCAGGAGAGCAGACTATGGCCTCTTCAGGGATCTGCTTGGTAGAGTACTGTGGTATAAAGCCCTGCAGGGAAGAAGAGCCCAAGAAAGCTAGCTAATATTCAAGGACCACCTCCTCCAAGCTCAGAAGTGATGCATCCCAACAAAGAGGAAGTCAGGCAAAAGCACCAGCAGGCCTTCATGGATGAACAAGGAGGCCCTGGACAATCTCAAACAGAAAAAGGAAGCCTACAGAGGGTGGAAGCAAGGACAGGTAGCCTGCGAGGAATACAGAGAAATCGTCTGAGCAGCCAGGGATCAGGTTAGGAAAGCAAAAGCCCATATAGAGTTAAATCTGGCCAGGGACATCAAGGGCAACAAGAAAGCCTTCCGTAGGTATGGCAGCGATAAAAGGAAGACTAGGGAAAATGTGGGCCCACTCAGGAAGGAAATGGGAGACCTGGTCACCTGGGACATGGAAAAGGCTGAGGTACTCAACGACTTTTTTGCATCAGTCTTCACCGGTAAGGGCTCTAACCACACCGCCCAAGTTGCAGAAGGCAAAGGCAGGGACTGGGAGAATGAGGAACGGCCCACTGTAGGAGAAGACCAGGTTTGAGACCAGCTGAGGAACCTGAAGGTGCACAAGTCCATGGGACCTGATGAGATTCATCCATGGGTCCTGAGGGAACAGGCGGATGAAGTTGCTAAGCCACTATCCATCATATTTGAGAAGTGGTGTCAGTCTGGTGAAGTTCCCACTGACTGGAAAAGGGGAAACATAATGCCCATTTTTAAAAAGGGAAAAAAGGAAGATCTGGGGAACCACAGGCTGGTCAGTCTCACCTCTGTGCCTGGCAAGATCATGGAGCAGATCCTCCTGGAAACTCTGCTAAGGCACATGGAAAATAAGGAGGTGATTGGTGACAGCCGACATGACTTTATTAGGGGCAAATCATGCCTGAAAAATGTGGTGGCCTTCTACAACAGCATTACAGCATTGGTGGATAAGGGAAGAGCAACTGACATCATCTACCTGGACTTGTGCAAAGCATTTGACGCTGTCCTGCATGGCATCCTTGTCTCTAAATTGGAGAGACGTGGATTTGACAGATGGACCACTCGGTGGATAAGGAACTGGCTGGATGGTTGCATGCAAAGAGTTGCAGACAATGACTCGATGTCCAAGTGGCGACCAGTGATTTAACATTGTTAGCAATGTGGAAGTTGGGCTTTATTGCTCCCTCAGCAAGTTTGCAGATGACACCAAGCTGTGTGGAGTGGTCATCATGCTGGAGGGAAGGGATGCCATCCAGAGGGACCTGGACAGGCTTGAGAGGTGGGCCTATGACAATCTCATGAAGTTCAACCAGGCCAAGCGCAAGGTCCTGCATGTGGCTCAGGGCAATTCCATGCACAAATCCAGGCTGGGCAGAGAATGGACTGAGAGCAGCCCTGAGGAGAAGGACTTGGGGGTGTTGGTGGATAAGAAGCTCAATATGAACTGACAATGTCNCAATGTTGGCTCACAGCCCCGAAAGCTAACTGCATCCTCGGCTGCATCAAAAGAAGCGTGGCCAGCAGGTAGAGGGAAGTGATTCTGCCCCTCTTCTCCACTCTGGTGAGACCCCACCTGGAGTACTGCATCCAGCTCTGGGGCCCCCAACAGAAGAAGGACAGGGACCTGTTGGAGCAGGTCCAGAGGAGGGCCATGAAGATGATCAGAGGGCTGGAGCACCTCTCCTATGAGGACAGGCTAAGTGAGTTGGGGGTGTTCAGCCTGGAGAAGAGAAGGCTTTGGGGAGACCTTATAGCAGCTTTCCAATATCTGAAGGGGGCCTACAAGAAAGGTGGAGAGGGACTTTTTACTGGGGCATGTAGTGATAGGAGGAGGGGGAATGGCTTCAGACTGGAAGAGGGTAGATTTAGATTAGGTATCAGGAACAAATTTTTTGCTCTGAGAGTGGTGAGGCCCTGGAACAGATTGCCCAGGGAAGTTGTGGATGCCCCATCCCTAGAAGTGTTCCAGGCCAGGCTGGATGGGGCTTTGAGTAACGTGGTCTAGTGGGAGGTGTCCCTGCCCATGGCAGGGGGGTTTGAACTCGATGATCTTCAAGATCCTTTCCAACCTAAACCATTCTATGGTTCTATGAAACCTGGCTGCCAGTGGTGCTGAGTAAGAATCCACGGGTCAGAGATTTGGTGATGGGCCTTGGTCTAAAGTATGACAAGCTTAGGTCCTCTTGCTTTATTAATTTCCAAAGATATTTAGATTCAGCACATCTCTTGGGATGTTTCTTACCTATCTTTTGGTTAAAAACAGGTATAAAGAAATGCAAAGAAGGTAGAAATCCTAAAAGAAATATTAGAACTTTTCCAGATGTGTTCAGTTCAATTTGCATTTAAAATTAAAAATTAGGCTACAGAAGCTAAATTGGTATTTCATCCAAAGCGATCAGCCTTAAGTATTTCTGAATGAAGGAAAAAATCTATCACCTGTACTTTTGCTCTTCCGTTTATCCATGTAAACAGTTAAATCTGTCTCTAAATGTACATTCTTTCAGCATTTTCACTTTTAAATTCTGCCCCCAACAATACAGCTCACCTTCTCCTATGGGTTTTTAAAGTTTTTTCATTTCTTCACTCTCCTTTCCCAGGGCGGCTGGGGCAAGAATGGGCAGAAGAGCCCTCTCAATTCCTCCGTGAGTGGAAGGGAAGAAATTGTCCTGAGCCACAGACTATTTCTGCTCTTTTAAGGTAAGAATAATATCAAATCTTGGAAAGGGGGATCATAGCAAAGGCAGCCAATCTGAGTTACAGCGAGTCATGGACATTGCATAGTATTATTGATTGCTTAGCATTTTCCTCACTATTTACTTTTGAGTTCTGGCATACTTTATGCATTCCGCTGGCTTAAGTTTCCAGCTAGATAAAGGTATTTTGCTACCTGTAGAGATAGGTGGGAAAAGTCTTCCAACTGATGAAGCTTGTTGTTCCCTAAGTCAGATCTGATCCCTCTTTAGGATGGGATGTCCCTGTGAATTCTCAATAGAGACGAGAACATACCAGTGAAAGAAAAAATATGTGTAGAATTGCTCAACCCAAAACCTGAAATGCACTTGGACTCTGTTCGTACCCCTTTAATGTTGTTAATATTATTATTATTTGCTCATAAACATTCTGGTCTGTTGTCAGAACTATTCCTCACAACAAAAAGTTGAAGTAGCTATTATAGTACATTTATGGAAAGCATTTCAGGTTCATAAACTATTACTATTTGTATGGAAAACCTTATTCTAAGCATTATCTGTATCTTATCAGGAAATACAACATTACCTGTTAAAATGATGAGCTGTGTTTAACTAACAAAGGTGGCTTAATGTTCTCTGTGTGTACATGTGTATATGTGTGTGTATATATTAATAGATAGGAATGACCCTGCATAGCCTGCCAAAGAAGAATCAGTTGTTGAAATGGTTTAATGATTAATTAGGCTGGACAGAAACATATGCCCACGCACCCTGACACAACTGCCCAGCAAGACACTCCCTTTGAGGAAGCATGGATTTCTTGCACATATGGTCTGCGATAGACTCAGACAAATAAAAACTTTCTTGACTTTCTGCATGAGGGACAGGGGAACGTGTCTGTGGTCACTGGTATGTGTGGCAGCCCCTACTTGAATTGAAGGGGCTGGAAATGAGGGCAATGCGATAGAGTGGACAAGTGTTTTGTACAGGGCTGCACGCAGTCATCGCAACGCTGAAAACAGAGCCGAGTCTCTGAATGATTACGTCTATATATCCTCCTCCATCCCACCCTGTCTACCAGACAGGGAGAAGGAATAGCCTTTAATGGTGGAAGACAGAGAAGGAAAAGTCAAACCTTTATCTCTGCTCAGAAGAAAACACTCTTGGTTTGCAGAGCCTGCTTATTCCCTTTCCGTATTTCCCAGCAAAAGAAGTGTTAAACTAGCATTCAGAGCCCTAGTTCCTCCTGGGATTCGGAATGTAACAACAGATGCCAAGGTTATCTTTGTCCTATCTCTCCAGTGAGGCTCTAGAGCAAGCACAAACAGAATGCTGCTTTCTTCCCTTTTTACTATCAATACCAACTGGAATCATAGTTCTTTACAGTGGTTCCATTTCTGTTATGAAGAATAAAGGTAGCGGGACTCTCTAGAGACTCTAAAATGGTTTAAAAGTAACTCAGAGTCTTTTGAGGACAAATAAAGGCTGCTCATTGAATGAGTGCACATCTCTTTTTTTCTAAAGGATTTCCAGGAGACAATGCTGTCTTGACCCCTCCCATATCAGCTGGGAGGGAGCCTGCAGCGTTTACTACAGCCAAGGCTGGAAACCCTGACACAAAATCTCTGAGCTGTTCAGGATCACCTCATAGCTGAACCTTTCCACAGTGTAGTTTCTCTGCTTCCCTTGTTTGTCTGTGCAAAGGTGGTATAAATCACCATAATCCTGGGTTAATAATTTGTCATGATTCTGATGCAAAAACAAGGCAGTGCTGCCTAGTGGATACATGATGAAATTAGGGCTAAGAAAGGCTGGGATCTCTGCTCTGCCCTGGCACTGATTTGTGGGGTGATTTAGGTCATAATGCCATTCTCTGCCTCAGTTTCTCCATAGGCAGTTTGTTCACTTTGCATTTGCTCACCGTGGATACGAATGGTTGTCTGTGATGTAAAGGGGGTGGATTCTGGCTTTGAATTTTTTTTTCTGCATTTTTGGCCCTCATCCTTGACAGCTTTGTTCTTCATGCCATCATTTTCACTCTGCACTTTTCATACGAGACTAAAGGGGAGAGGTCTCCTTCCTTGATGGTGGCCCATATGCATTAGCCAAGATACAGCGTCGACAGAAAAAGCAGGGCAGTGAAGATCCAGACCATTCATCCTGACAGCAGAAACAAATGTGTCTCACTTTTGCCCTACTATTTACTCAAGCAGAAAACAAAACAATAGAGATGGGAAAAGATCAGAAAGAGCTGTCACAGACCAAGTGCACCATGCCAATAATTTGAAGGATTAAGGACCCCAAGCCGTATGTACTGACACAATAGCCGGGGCCATCCTGTTCACTGGGTTCATGGATTAGAGGGATGTTTCATATGATTCTGGTTTTCTTTTCAACTCCGGTTGAACAAACATATCCTGTGTGCTTGCAAATCCCTTGTTAGCAATGCAGAAAGTCAATACAATTTCCCTTTCACTACGCTATGATTTTGCCTTTGGAAAATGTTGCAGTTGCGCTGTCTGGATGACTTCACAGAATCAGCATGACTTTGTGTCTGGTTTAAATAGTGTGATGGTGAATGGTGGGAGCCCAGAAGAGGGGCCTGGAGTCAGTACACCTGCATTGAGGCTGTGACGCTGAGAGACCGACCCGAGTTAGAACATTTGATTTGCTTGTCTAAGCTGCTGTCTTATAAAGTGGGGTAGTTCACCCTCGAAGTGCACTTTTGCTCAGACTATGGCTATGGAAACGTCAGAGTTTGGGATCAGTGGTGACACAGATTTTATTTTAAAAGTTTTTATTTTATGAATAAAAAGACGGTGTTGCTTTAGCGCTGTGGGAAGTTTATCTGGAGTTGAGCAGGGATTTTTCTTCCTCTCACATCACTGCCAGAGTGCTGCTAGCAGGCTCTGTACCATCCAGTTCTTCTGCCACCTCACACAGGGGATCCCCATTCCAGCACTAAATGGCAGCAGCGGGCCTGTTCGTGCAAAGACCTAATGTGTGCCTCTGACATAATCTAGAGGCACAGTTTGGGAATTTCATGGTCAGTGTGATAACTCTCATCATCACGAAAGATGATCACAGAAGTCCCACAAACTTCAGTAAGTTAGAATCATAGAATCATAGAATGGTTGAGGTTGGAAAGGCCCTTGAAGATCATCGAGTTCCAACCCCCCTGCCATGGGCAGGGACAGCTCCCACCAGACCAGGCTGCCCAAGGCCACGGCCAGCCTGGCCTTGAACACCTCCAGGGATGGGGCCTCAACAACCTCTCTGGGCAACCTGTACCAGTGCCTCACCAGTGTTCACTTGAGGGGGGGAGCAAATGTGCAGTGTAGCCAAAGTCTTCTTAGTAAGAAGGGTTCTGATAACTTTTGAGTGCTTTTTGTCTGTGTTTCCTCATAATCCGTTTATCTCTGTTTTCTTATACCGGTTATTTAGCCATTACATTTATCTTGTTTCAGTGAGGGTATTTAGATTAGCATTAAAATTCCAAAGCACCTGGGTAATGTCTCAGGGTTCTGAGTGTGGTGCAGCCTTTGTATTTGCACACAGGACAAACCCTTTAAAGAGAAGGATGCCTGTCAATTGATATTACTGTGAAGGCTATTAGACAGTTGTTCTTACAGGCCTTTACCTGAAGTATTGGCAGTGTTCGTTTCCTCCTTGTACTTGTCCTCGAGAGACACCATTCAAGAGGAAAACAGAGTTCAGTCTTTGCTCTCTGGGGCAGTTTGCTGAGGATGCAGTCGCAGTGGGGAATATCCATTCCAGTCCCTAAAGGGGGCCTACAGGAGAGCTGGGGAAGGACTTTTGACTGGGGCATGGAGTGATAGGACGAGGGGGAATGGCTTCAAACTGGAAGAGGGCAGGTTTAGATTGAACATGAGGAAGAAGTTTTTCCCTTTGAGGGTGGTGAGGCACTGGCACAGGTTGCCCAGAGAGGTTGTTGAGGCCCCATCCCTGGAGGTGTTCAAGGCCAGGCTGGAGGTGGCCTTGGGCAGCCTGGTCTGGTGGGAGGTGTCCCTGCCTATGGCAGGGGGGTTGGAACTCAATGGTCTTCAAGGTCCTTTCCAACCTCAACCATTCTATGATTCTATGATTCAGCCTGAGCTGCCTCTGCATTGGATTCAAACCAGTAACTGTGCAATGAAAGATTTGCTCCCACTGGTAACGTAGCTCCTCGCAGGAAGGGCTGAGTTCACTTCCTAACGAAAGGATTGGCCCTGCTGCATACTTGTGTTCATGCTCTCGTGTTCATGTGTCATCTTAGGCTGACTGTCATGTTCCTACCTTGGCTGCTAGTGACGTAGCAGTCAATGACGTACCTTTTTTTAATACAGCAGGGGCACAAGCAGGAAGGCAGGCTTCCTGCTTTTGAGTGGAGCAGGAAGATGGGGCATTTCAGGAGACAAATGTTTGCTATTTACAAACCGCTTAGCACATGGGCATCTGTAAAGTCACCTGCTGACAGCAGTAAGGTACAAAGCCCTCTCCTGTTACGGAGGAAATGCTGGCTTCTCACAGATAGCCCGAGTATTTTGATGGCTCTTTTTATCTGTATGAGAAAATGGTGCAGGCTTGGGTTTTGAGCATTTGTTTTTTTAAAGATATCTGCTCTTATTTAGGTGGATGTTCAGAAAAGCTCAACAGGTTTTGAAAATTGGGTCATGTATGTAAGTATGCTTTCACTTAAAAGCGTAGTTTCTCCATGTTTTGACTTGCAGTTGCCTGCTGCTGTGGGTGGGACGAGTTTGGTGGCCATGTCAATGCTAAGCTTATATCATTACAGACCTGGCTGCTCTGTTGCAGGCAGGAGAGACCTTCATTTGTGCACTCCCTGTGACCCCATCAACTCATTTGTAGTGCTGCACAGGGACCATAAGCAACTGTATAATCTTTCTAAGGCTAGCAGGAGCGGTGCTTTAACAGTGCAGATAAAAAATATGATCCTGGACTTCTTGCACTGAGAGGTGCTCATGCTGTAGAAGGGCACAGCCAGCTTTGGTGCTGCTGGTGGATCTGCCTGATGGATGAACCTATCCCACTAAGCACCTGTCTGCCTTCTCCATGCAAGAACCTGGAACAGAATAGCTATTCTAGAGTGGCGGATTGACATTTCTGGGTCCAGGGATGAGCTAGCAAGTCCCCAATCTACTTAAATTAAAGGTACTTGAGTTGGTCCTTAGAAGCACTGCTTCAAGAGCAGAGACAGGCAAACCACCCTTACAGACCCTGAACGGGTCAGGAGAAATCAAGGCTACAGTGATTAACTGGCTGTCTACCTACATTGATCCTAGGCTCGGCCTCTTTTGCATGGAGATGTATATACACACTTGCACATATTTTGCACTTCAGTAAGTCTCTAAATTGAAAATAAGCGTTTCAGCTATTAGGTCAACCCCAGGCATTGCTTTCAGTTATTCTCATAGACTGCTATTCTTACGATGCAAGGAGTCGTCTTTTTTGGAGGAGTGGGAATATCAGTGAATAAAATCTCAACCTTTGTTTTCCCCATGATGATATTCAGCCTGGGCAATACAAGGTTTTGTGCCTAAATGGGTTCGATGGTTTTGGCAGGATGCCACAAATTTTATCACCCTTCTCTCCGTTGGACGATAGACAAACAGACAGGTGTGGCAAGAGCACTTGCCACACCGTTTATTCTGTGCGCGAGCCGGATTTCAGAGTTGAGATTTCCTGGCTGCCCATTCTGCTCTGAGATGACGGTCACGTTCCTCTCTCCTGAGGATTGCAAGAAGCGGAGGGCTGCTCGGCATCACCGCCGCAAACTTCCGGTCCCCATCTGGACGGCAGCGAGCCTGCCTTTTGTATGTATTCATCCCTCTGAAATGACGGAGGTTTTTCCAGCTGCCCTTGAGAGGTTAGTGTGCTTTTAGAGGGAGCAAAGTTTGGTGCTAAACTTCCTTTGCGTCTTCTGGCAATTGTAGCCGAACTATGTTTGATCTTTTCTCAAACTAGTTTACAGATTGGGATCTAATTAATTTCTTTTGGCAATTGGTTTGAATTATTTGGTGATATTTTTGATTTTGTGGGTGGTATTCAAGTAAAGACAAATAAACAAAATTCCTATGGCTGTCAGCATATTAAAGACAAAAAGAACTTTGAAGGTGGAAAAGAAAATAGAACTGTAACCGCTGAAGACGGAAAAAGAACATGAGATGTCATGACAGCCTGAGAAGGATGAAATTCCTTTTATGTCCACTGTGTTTCCGCCTTACACAAAGGCAGCGCAGTCAGGCCCTATGTGGGTTGGTACCTTTATGTGTTTTGTGCATACACTCTTGAGTATGGACTGGCTTTCCCTCACTTTTGCGGCGCACCTAAGCTAATCCAGGAGTAGTGCCCCGGAATGAAACCTAAATGGTAATATTAATCCCATGCAATGCCGGGTGAATGAGACAGGGATTTGTTAGGGATTTCCCCTCTCCTCTATTTGATCTTTTTTTCCAGATGAAGCATTCAGCGATTTATCAGAGTCATCTCTTCCTCCTTTTTTTCCCCTGCGATTTGTATAACACATGATCAGTACAACGATGGCTGCATTGAAAAATCCCTTCATTTCCCGCTTGCTAAGCCTTACACCTATCTGCACCGAGGAAGGGCTCTCCCAGCCCTCAACCCTCAACCCCATTTCACCACGCCGGGACCCAACAGCCACCGACACACTCAACAGGTCAGTCGAGGGGCTGCCACATCCCCCTGCCCGGGGACCGTCAGCCGGCCGCCGCTCTGCTCTCTGCCTTCCTCAGGGCTGGGCTTTGGGGTTTTATTTCACGGAATCACGGCATTTTCAGAGTTGGAAGGGACCTCTAGAGATCATCTAGCCCAACTCCCCTGCCAAAGCAGGACTGCCCAGAGCACATCACTCAGGACTGCATCCACGCGGGTCTTGAAAATCTCTAGAGAAGGGGACTCCCCCACCCCCCTGGGCAGCCTGTGCCACTGCTCTGCCACCCCAACCGGAAAGAAGTTTTTGCGTGTATTTGAACGGAACCTCCTATGTTCCAACTTGTGCCCATTGCCCCTCGTCCTGTCACTGGGAACCACTGAAAAGAGTCTGGCTCCATCCTCCTTCAACCCACCCTTTAGATACTTGTACGC
>VUYV01000865.1:49516-62619 GCA_008711295.1 Anarhynchus alexandrinus | reverse complement strand
CGGCGGCACCGCCTGCCGGGGGGAGCGGCGGCTGCGGGGCCGGGGCGAGCGGGGCTGCGGCGTCCCGTCCGGGCGGGCAGGCGGCCGCTGCCTCTCCAAGGTAAGCTCGTCCGCGCCTTTAACTTTGCGGGGTAACCGGGTCAGTCCCGTCCCCCCGTCCTCCTCCCCGCGATGAAAATCGCCTTGGCTCCATTTTATTCTTGAGGTTATTTGTACCCATAAGGACTAGGTGCTCTTTAAAGGGCCATTATGCTGTGGGATATCGGCGCCTCTCTCTCTGTCTGTCTTTTTTCCTAATATCTGGAGATGGGGTCGGTGTTACGCCGCAATTTTTGCAAGCCTTTATTCAAGCCTTGTTATTTGCAGGTAAAATACGTTGCGGATACAGGGAAGTAGATTTGGGAACGAGTTTCTCCTGCTTGTAAATAGAAATGTTATTTTTCTGTCAGTGGGTAAGGGGCAGCAGAATACAACGTCGCTTTTAAAATTAGAGGGAAGGCACAGGGGCATTTTCTGTGTGCCTTCGGACTCAGCAAACTGAGCGAGCCCGGGATGGGGAGCCTGTGTCTCCTTGTCCCGAGAGAGCTAAGCCCAGGATGTATGCATTACAGTTGTTCATTCATCAGCAGCTGCAGATAATGCAATTACCAAGTCAGCAGCGCAGGGATGCTGCCCTGCGTGTGACATGCTAAGGCTGTACTTTAGGAAGCCAACACTTGCTGTAGTTGGGATAAAACAGAAGCTGGGAATGGCAGGGTGTGAAACCATTGTGTCTCTAAGTGAAGAGGCTACTGGTTAGTCTCAATCACTCTGTCGTTTCTGAGGGCTTTTATTTCGTGTGCCTCTATGCAGAGGTATAAATACCTTTTGCAATCTGTTGATAAGAAATTCAGAAGTGAAAAATAATCGGAAGCAGCTTCAGTTATCACCAGTGCCTGATGAATGGTAGATGGTTTAGATGCCTGAGAATTCACAGTAGTTTTAATGAAATTCTGTCACAGAAAGGGCTTCATTTAGGTCTCAGTTTTTTATTTACATATCAGATTCTGCAGCCCTGGTATGGCTGCCTCTCTCCTAAGGTGTCTGGAAAGGAAGAAAAAAAAAATCACCAGCGTGATTACCATGGACACAACTATCCCTTATTTATTTATTAGGCTATTAGGGTAATGAAGAAAAGCCATGCCTGCCCTGCTGTGCAGATCTCATTTCAGCAAAACTGCCTGTGCTCCTGCTGTTACCCATGTTTGATTTTTAACCAGTAAGTGCCCTGTGCTTGTGTCGGTGCCGTGGTCGCTACACCTCCATGTATGGGTATTCATTGTCGCCCCCAAATCAAGGGTATCAGAGTGGTGCCCAGGTGACTGATAGTGGGGTTTGTTCTAAGCAGAATGTGCTCTCCTCTCTTCTACCCAAAGATCAGTTTGTGCTTACTTGTAGTTGCTGCTTCTTTATTCTGCCTGGTACTGCTGTTACTGCTGCTGTTCTGGGGCAGTATTTGCGACGTTAGCATTTCATTTTTATGGATTATGCTACTGAAAGATTGTTCTCTCTTGTATTAGTTGCTACCATGTCATAAAAAGAAACAGTATCTGTCCCAGACAGCTTCTCTACCTATAAGGGATGGGAAGTCAAGGGGAGGTTTATCTTGCTCAAGGTTACTAGCAGAGTTAGTATCTCTTGACTTCTAAGGGCTTGACCATGTTGGTTCTGCCGCACGTATGTATACGCATACAGAAAATATGTGTGTCACACCAGTGTCCCTAATGACTCCCATTCTTTTACGCTCCCTTTTTCTTGTTCAGTTAGTATATTTATTATCTTTAGATAGGAGTAGTTGTTTTTAAAGATAATTCTGTTCTATAAAGCCAGTATTGATTGATAACACCATAAAAAGATATATAAGTAGTGATATTTAGGCAGTCAAAACACAGCAAGTGTGCCTTCTTTGAAATATATCAGATTTTTTGTAAACATAAACAGAAACACACACGCACACACACAAGCTTATGCCTCACCTGTTTACAAGAAGAAAGAAACAGTGCCTAATGAAATTCGCATGCCCGGAAGGCTAACCTAAAAGTTAGGAAGGTAAGAAGTGAGTGCTCCATGTAAATATTATTCGCAGTTTACTTTTTCTTCAATAAATAAGTGATTCAGAGAGTACAAATGTAAGGATTCCTCCAAAGGAAGGTCATGTGATGAACAGGTCTCTTCTTGTGTTTTCTGTTTGTAGGGGAGGGAAAATATTTGGAGGGGGGGGCGGAAAGGCGAGCTCAGAGAAACTTCGAAGCGCTCTGCAAATGTTGAATTACGAGTTTACTGGTTTTGCAAAGGTAGAATCTGGGGAAGAAACAGGAATGTTAAACCTTCGTGCAAATTACACGTCCTGTTTTTAAGCCTGTGCTCTGTGTATGTGTGCTTGGACGCGTGCATGTGTCTGCAGACACTTGGGTCACTATTAAGACATGGCAGCAGATGTTGGTCACAGAATTTGTTTATTCTGATGTGTTACTGTATACAGTGTACTAATTAATTGATGAAACTACTACAGAATGCTTTGTCTCAATGGTATGCTGCAGCAGAGAGCTACACTGGTTAATTATCTGTTCCTCTATGTTTCTTTGGTGTTTTTTCAGTTTTCTGGTCCTTAACTTCACTAAATGCCTCTTTGGTCTGCTATAGAACAGGGCAGATGGGGATACCGAAGCAGAGCTGTTGATGTTTTTGTGTTTTGTTTTGAGCGAAGACTATAGTATGTATCTCCTAAGATGGACGAGCAATCACCGTGTTTTCTCTCTTTGCAAGGAGCCAGAGATGTTCTGTTGGTCTGATCCTGAGGTCTTCGATCCCTTCCATAATCCCATTAACTTCTGTGGAGCTATATATGTGAGTGAGCATTACGGAATTAGGTTGTACAGTGTGTGTTGTTTGTGGCGCGAGTGTTAAGACAGGGTCAGCACTTTCATTGCTTAGCGTAATTTATATCAGAGCAGAGGCTACCTATAGGATTATGGAAACTGCTCGCACCTTTAAAAGTGAACAAGAAGTTTTCAGCAGAGAAGCTTTCTTTTTTTGGTGAGATTTTTGCTTTGGATTAATTCAGCATTGGGAAATGCACTGGCAGCAAGGATAACGTTCAGTGTTCTTTGAAAATTGTTTTCAATTCAGGCCTTTGAAGTTCTCAGTCATGAGTAGGTTGTTTTATTCTTTGCTCTTATTGTGTAAAAGAATATGCTAGGGCTTTTACTTGCTGCTCAAGATTTCTGAAGTAGGAGCCTAACAAAAGCCTGGATTTTCAACAGTGCTGGGTACCCAGATGCTTCCCTTCACTTTTTCCTTGGGTGATTTGCACTTAGTCTGTATATCTAAATAGGAATTTATGAACCTGACCTTCGACTTCAGCCCCTGTTCCTGTGCAGACTATACTGTGACCCTTCTACATGCCACAATATAAGCCGGTTTCGGACTGACTTGGTATTTGGATCAGTTAGAGGAGAGGGTTGGGGAGGTGATGGTGTTGTGTCTTCGCACTCAGCTAAGACAGTGCTTATCCAAGCATGACAGTAAAGGCACAAGTGCTACTGGAGGTGTCTTTCAAAGAAGGCGTCGTACTGGTGCCATGCGTGGATGGGTTCTTCAGCACTCCGCAGTTCTTTTTTGCATGAAAATCAATCCATGCCAAACTGCAACTCGCATAGTGATGGCCGGCAACTCTAATAACTAGATATAGTTATGCCTCGTTCTCCTTGTTGTGTGTGGTTGCTGAGCGTTGCTAAAGCAGACACTACGTGCCATCCCAGAGAGAAATGCTAGTTAAATACTAGAAGGAATAATGCCTTTATATATGCCTTCTCATGGTCTCACTAAGATGTCACGAAGCATGATTAAGTAATTTTGGATCCCTGCATCATAGATGCTGTTCGTTGGAATGTGTTTAGAAAAACAAATAGTATTAGATGAGAATAATTAGGTAGAAAAACTGGTTTGTGATGTGCTTCTCAGATCAGACACTTCGTATCTGAATTTGGGTGTGTGTGAATGCCTGTATGTCAGTTTTTCATTCTCTCTCTCTCCTCCTTTACTTTTACATCTGTCTAACGTGTACAATGTAAACCTGGGTGTTTGGGTTTCCTACCCCTTCACAGTAAGAGGAGATGATCTGGATTGATTTTTAGGCAAGTTTGTTCCTTATCCTGTGTGTAGCCTCTCTGGCAGCAGAATTAGAGTGTAGCATGACATCTGTTTCTTATCTACAGATGCAGCATAGGCAGGCAACTTTGCCATCACTTTACAGCTGAAGGAAATGAGATGTGGAGAGGTGAAGCAATTTCTACAAGAATCATCTTTTATATCCATAGCCAATCTTGTAACAGTTTATTGATGTTTGCCCTCTACGTAAACAATAAAAACTTTGAAGTGAGTGGCCTTATCTTAGAAAGCAAACTGTTGCTAAAATTATTCTTTGTTAGGAAGACTTCTGAAATAATTCCACTTCCTCTGTCCTGAGAACCAAGAGAAGATTATTCAGTACTGTAACGGCTGGGGGTTTTCAGTGCCTCAATCAAAATGGGAAAACAGGAAACTGCAGCCTGCACGAAAACGTAGTTTGCCTGCGGGTTTGATTTATAGCTATTCTGGTCTTTCAAAGAATCAATTATTTACATAATATGAATGAAGTATGTCCCAAGACCAGAAGGCTATTCTGGTTTTGAATAAACACTGCAACACTCATTCACATGAGGAGCAGAAGTTATATTTTTCCTAGAGCAAAATGAACACAATTAGGAAGAAGATGACTGTGTGGAAGGGGAGGCTGATAACAGAATACGAGTCCATTTTTCTTTCTTTCTATGTCTGTATTGATCCTAGCATGTAAAGGTCAAAAGTAGCGGTTGTTCGGTTATTATTATGAGTTTTGTGAGTTTCAGCCCACTTCCCCGCGCCTGCGGCGTTGCTGGTACAAGAGATACCAGTGGTGCCCTTGCAGGAAGGCCGAGCTTAATGGTCCTGGCAATCAAATGCCTTTTATAATCATAGGCACGGTTCTTCTGAGGCAAGCAGGGCCAGTTAGTCATGTGAGACCCTAAGAGAGAAAGGCCAGATTTAGGCACTGTGATCTTGGAATTTTGCCCAGCTACGTCAATAGCAGTAATAACATGTAAGATAGTCTTAGCCCTCACTTAGCTCAAGCCCACAGTTTAGCAGAGCTTAAAAAAAAAAAAAAGCAATGAGACCTGCATTGGGCCAGAATCTTATTTGATATAATGTGGATTTATAGCTGTCATTATCCCCAAAATATTGAGATCAGTTAATATGAGAGTATATACAGCATTTATGGTAGATAATGATATATTTACAGAACTGTCCCAGTCTAGGTGAATTAATATTTATCCATTTATCATTGGTGTTATTTAAGCAAGGGATAATTCTAGATTGTACTAGCTCTGTTTCCTACTCTTCATGTTCTTTTTTTTTTGTGGTATGCTCTGTCTGAGCTCTCTAAATACTGTGAAAAACTATTTGCAAGCCATTGTTCAAATAAGACATGTTTTTGCAGTCATGGTACTTCTAACTCCCTTTTATTGGATAATTTTGTGGAATGTTATGGAATAAAGTGTTGCTCTTACAAATGGTTATTTTTTCAAGAGCTTGGGTGGAATTTATTTGCACTTGAAGTACCTCTCATCCTCATGGAAAGCCATTCTTATGTTTTTGGGATAAGCCAGTCACAAACCATAATGTATGAAGAGAGTAGCCAGTCATGCAGCACTGAGTTCCACAAACACTTGGTGGATATTGAAGTGTGGTTGGTAGTCTTTTGGTTAACTTCAAGTTGAGATTTGTATGGTCATGATAGGAAGCAGCCGAACCACTGCTTGGTAGGGGAGGAAAAAAAATCCAAAAGACTAATGTGATCTGTCGGTGTCTACATTGTGCCTCGGAGGATGACCCGGGTCCTAGTAATGCACTGGCACCCGGGGTCTGACATCATGCTGTCCCTTGCAAAGAGTCTGAATTGAGTGTAAGTTCAGGCTGCCTAAAAACGCTGCAGGTCCTTGCGTCAGGTAATGCAAGAGACTGTGGGGTATTTTCAAATGATTCCCACCTCATCTTGCCCACCTGAAATCATCACCGCAAGGGTAGATGGCATGAGTAGGGGCTGTACTGTGTAGGGTCTCCTTACAGTGCTGACCGTGTCTAAGCTTTTCTCTGGGAATACCAGCAGGGTCACTGAACGCTCATCCTGAGATTCTTTCCAGGAAGAAAGTGGATTCACAACTATGAGGATACAACCTCCATCTCCAGAAGCCTTAGAGAAGATCTTTGTATCAATTACGATGGAGTCCCCTCCATCCTGTAGCGTGAGAGTTACTGCACGTAGCATTCTGTATGTCATCTTAGCATTATCAGTCCAACCTTGTGCTGCAAAGACAAGTGTGATGAATTACTGCTTAGCACTCTGTACCGATATAACATGTGTTTTGATAAGAAATCTTCTCAGAAACGTGTTGGGCACAAGCGTGCAAAATTGGAAACAAATAGATCCCATACACAAACATGTTGGGTAACGGTTAAAAGCTATATATGCCCCGGAGTTACAGCTTCAGGAAAAAATGATTGGGTATTGCGGTTTCTCCTGATGCCGTGTGACATTTGAAGGGTTGGAAGTAGCACTCTGATAACACATTTTAATAGGTGACTAGATATTTAGTTTTGTTTCTTCTCTTGAAAGGTCTGGCTGTGCTGTCAGTACAGCTAGACTGAAAGCTCTTAGGCTGATTAATTATTAAAAGAACTCACTAAATATTTTACACCTTTTTATTTTTTATCTTTTTATCGTATCTATCAATACTTTTCTTCTAAGAGTTTACAACGGTAGAGGGAAAACTAATCACAATATATGCTAAGAACTTACATGGCTTCCTAGAAAAGATTAAAAAAGAACAAAGATTGTGTAAATATTTGTTTCCTAACTGTATCTTTGCTTCAGTTTCTTCTCACTTTCTCTACAATAGCTTTCTGAATCTGTTTTCTTGGGTAAGTAACCAAAGAAATTTAAATTTTTTTTAGGTGTGTTGTACATTTATATGTCCAGCAAATGTGTGCTCCCCTGATGCAAGATGTTGTGTGAATGTAGAATAAATGCAAATCTGTATAGCAGAAAGTTTACTGCTAGAAGTTTACTAGAAGGTGAGATGTACCAAGCAAGGGTAGCATGGTACCGCACGACTAGGGTAGACACATATTCATGAAGAATCCATACTTTGTGTCCTGCCTGGCCATGTTATTAGGCACCACCTCTTAGCATAGCTGTGAGTTAGAAATCTCTGCAGCCAACTATACAAATGTACGAAAAATCATGGAATCAGACCCCAAACCTGGAAATCACATTTCCTCAGACACTGAAGATACTTTGATATGAATTTAGCACCTTGAGCGTGTCAACAAGATACTTGTACGGTCTTTGCTTGCTGTTCTGACATCTAGATGTCTCAAAGACCTGTACAGATTGTGTTGTGGTTCTCCTAAAAGTGGTGCTTAGTTACACATATGACAGCGCTGTAATACAAACATTATCATGTTTGTTATGTGTTCTTGACCTTTCCTGCAGCAGGTTCTATTTTATTGCTTGGATTCAAACAGCACTGGCACCAACTCAGATCAAAGTCCTCATAACGATCGGCCTTGTGCAAATACTCCAGAGACAGCGTTGACCCAACGTGCTGTTGGGCTGAGTAAGGGAGAAGAGTGGGAACGTGGCAGTGGGGGGGAGGATGGAGAGGCAATGGGGCGTAGTGCTGTTGGCATGGACTCTTGTGTGAGGAACGAGATGAGGCCTGGTGGGCTGCTATTTCTTCCTCCTTGGCTTTGTAGCTTGGCTTTGGTCTGTGACCTGGCATCATTGGACAGTTTGTGTATTTGGTAGTGAGTCCCCTCCTGTCTCAGATAGGTATGAGACAAAGCTAGCGGTAGAAAACCCACGGAGTCTTGCTCATAGCAGTCCGCGTAGTTTTGTGAGACTTCCTCTGTGAAGACTTTCATAAATAATACACTGTTCATTCAATCATGAGATAGATCACAGAAAAATGCCTGAAAGTACTTAAAAAAAAAGAAACTAACAGCATCTTCACAGAGAGATGGCTATCTTACTGACAATAAGACTGACACTCATGATAGAACAGATCTTCAAGCCTGGCTATACTTATTAGCAGTAAGTTTTTAATAAAAGCGTTCTTAAAATATATATCTTTCATAGCTCAAAATATATGTCATTTATTGCTTCAGTTTGCTAGGGGGGCTCTGGAACACTACTAAAACCAGTATCAATATTTTAATCACAAGGCTATGCTTGTTTTCTTAAAAATTAGTTATACTTAGAAAAATGAAACAAAGCCCCCAAAGGCTGTTTCCTATTACAGTTCCTGAGTCACTGCGCCCCATTGTAGAACAAATGGATATGAATGGGGCACATGACGGGCCATCAATCTTTATGCTTATGATACTGAATGAGTGATTATTAGACTTAAATCGTGTTGCTCATGGTTTATTTCTAATTAGCTGAGAAATGTGATGCGCATATCTTCATATGATGGTTGTGAACTTCTATGAAAATGCTAGTCTGTATCTTGGTGCTAAAACAGTAAGAACTCTAAGAGAAAGGGTTTATCAAGCAAGTAAATTAGCTGGAAGTTCTTGGATTAGAAGCCATGGAGGGACAGAGGAGAATCCTGTTATTTAGCTCTGAAGGGTGGAAAGTGGGATAAACTTAGCAGTCAGACGTTCCACATAAAATCATTCTGTTCAGTGCAGGAAATGAGTGAGGCAGAGGTGTTCCTTCTCCCTGCAGCTGGCTTTAACTCCTGGCACTCCTGCCAATAAGTCTTTTTCCTCAATCTACATATTTTGTATGGCTGTTTCTCTTTGGGTGGAATTTTGTTTAAAAAGAACCCAAGTCTCTTGTTTTGCAATCAGATTGCTGGCAGGAGTAGAAGTACTTCAGCATCTCCCCTTGCCTCCTCCATCTCCTCCCTTGGAGGGGGGACTATAGGATTAACGTCCCGACGTGTGCATTCCTAAGGTTGGGAAATGGCCTATGGAGAAGCACCTGCTATGTTGTGAGGCCTCATTAAAGAGAGGACAACAACCCTTTGCCGTCTCACAGCCTTCACTTTTGTTCTTTCTTGTTGTCTTGCTTTGTTTTTTACTAGAACAAACAAGCTGTGAGCTCATTCAGATGCGCGTATTTGTGCCCACTGAAAACCGTAGTTTTCATGGGTTCATTGTGTTGACCCAAACAAATGTTCTGCTGCTGATACTGCACTCGCTGGAGCTCAGACAGAGCGTGAGCTGTGGTTATTTTGTGACTCATGCTTCATCAGACTATAACTGTTAGCTGTGTTCCAGCCCTTGCCAGGGCAAGGGACCCAAGATCTGATCCAAACTTATTGGAGTTGATGGAAACAATCTCGTTGGCTTCAATGAACTAGATTCATCCAGAAGGCTTTTGGGCTGCGCTCTCAGGACAGGATGTTAAATAATTTCTCCCTTTTGGTTTTTAAATTTAAATCAGTTGGCCTGGAATTAATAGAGAGTGAGCGAGAATGTGGAAATACTGCAATGGCATCGTAGTTCGTTGTTACTTTTGAGCAATGCTTTAGGCTCCTTTCTGCCGCCCCACAGTTGGCATGCTTTACAGCAGGTGCCAAAAACTCCTGTTGAACACCGTGCTGTTTGCCCTGTGAGTCTCCCTACCGCTGCAGAGATTCCCCGCTGGGAAGATGATGTTGGCAACTTCCAGAGGCAGCCTGCAGGGAAGGTCCAGTCGTGAGCGGTTCGGTGTTTCCTGGTGGTCTGGGGCTTGTACAGATTCCTCAAAGAAGGTGGACACAGGAGCTCTGGAGAGGGCCTAGGATATTACCAGCTCACAGTCCAGTAACAGGAGACAATGTAGGCATCTCCACCTCTCCCTCCCAAAACAGAACTGTTGGAAATTTCCTCAATCTTGACATGTTTACATGAACATTTTAATTTACTTTTTGATTGTCATTGGAACTGGGTGGGTTTTCTTTTTTTTTTTTTTATTAAATGTGACATTGCTCCTCTTTTTTGTCAAACATTGTCGTGATGCCTTCTTAGGTGAAGTACTGTATTGTGTGGTGTTTGGTTTTTATTAAAAAATATAATCGAATTTATAGAGTCTGGTATTCATAAAGGCTTGTAGTTCAGCCCTGTGAAATCCTGTGACTAATTCATGATATGCCCTTGTTCTCTTATAAAGGCTTATAAGCCCTTGGCCAAGAGATATGATGGATGCTTCTACATAAATAGTTTCTTTTCTTTTACAGGAAGACTAAAATTTTATGATAAATGATTTCATGCCTGTCTGCCATAGGTTTTATCCCTCTACTAGTATTCTGCAGCAGTACTAGGCCACCAGGTCTCCCACCTTTGTGATGAAGGTGGGAGAAGTCTGTAGAAATTTCAGGTTGATTACAGGCTTTAATTAAGACCCATGTGCTCTAGTACGTTCCCTGCTATGTGAACTAAAGCAAAATCGCTGTTAGTGGGTAGCAGCTCACTGCTCAGCAGTTGGATTCCATCCAGGTTATATACTCGTGTAAGTCAATTCAGTGAAGTTTTTTCAAGTGAAATCTCGCTGTTGAATTTAAAAAAAAAAAAAAAATCAACCATAATAATTTTATATAGACTCGTGACCTTCAAAAATATCATGCTGCTTCTCTGGCACATCAGCTAAGACGAGAATTCAGTCACCTGGCAACAGAAGTCCTTTGTGAGTCCCGAGTGCAAGGACACCCCAGAGCTGCTGTTCCCCTCGCAGCAATGAGTGACAAGAAATCCTTGCTGCTTGGGCTGCTGGGTGCCACGGACCTCTTTATCTTAGGTGACTCCTTGACACTGAACTAGCCTCTGGTTGACAGTTAGCTTCTCAGACAAAGCTTAATCCTGTGGAGAGAAAAAAAAAAAAATCTGCTTTACTTGGCATCTTGCCAAACCGTGGTCTGTCCTTGTCTTAATTCAGAATTAATTAATTAATTAATCCTGTTTCTAATGGCTTAGTAAACGAAGGCCCAATCTGAGAATGCAATTCATTTTGTATTTGGGAAGGCTCCCACTGAAACAAAGGCTATTTTGCTTGAATGAGGAGCCTTGGGATCACTGCCTTTCATTATTATGGCTCTATTAGAAGCGAGTCGCTCTTACGTTACCTCCTCTTGTCAGCACGTAGTTGTAGACAGAACGATAAAAATTCATCTCCTTCAAGCTGCTGACTGCGTACGGGGTGGATGCAGGGGAAAGCACCCACCAGCAAGCGTAACTGAGCCCGTCTCAGCGCCGTCCTTGCCTCTCTGTGAGGTTATGCCCACATTCTGGGTTACACGTGCTTTGGAACGGGGCTCTATGAAGCACCTGTCATGGCTCTTGACGTGGTGTCTAATAGGGGAGGTTTCTATTTCCAGCTCTGTTACTGATACGGAGCAAAGTGACGGGTAAATTACACAACGTTCTTTTATGCTTCTACTCTCCCGTCTACGGTGTGCTGGAGCATTTTTGCCAGTCAGTCAGGGTTGCCTTCTACTGCATAGCAAGAACCTTGGTTTATTTGTGCTAGTGCTCAAGGTGATTTTTAGCCAGGAGAGGAGTGTTCTGTCCACATCTAATATTTGAATTTACACGAGAACATAAATGCTGCAGGAAGCAATGTTGATGGCTCGGTGCGCGGCAGCCCGGCGAGGTGCGTGCTGATTGCAATACCGTCCACAGCAAGTTGATGGACTCATGAGAGGAAACGTGACCGTCTCTGTCTGGCAATTTGCAAGTGTACGGAGACATTAACTCTGGTGATAGCCCCTCATTTTGGGTATGCCATAAAGGCACAGTTCCAAGCATCTGTTGTAACCTACTCCAGAAGCGTCTGTGTTCCCTGCAGTGAGTACAGGAACTTTCACCGCATGTGGTTTATGGGAGTGACTTTGAGTCATTATGAGTGGAAAGTACAATAGATGTGCGAGACGCTATCTTTGTGGAAAAAAAAAATCATTGCTGGAGTTGACTTAATCATCTTCACTACCNACAGAACAGAATCTCCCAGATTGGAAAAGACCTGTAAGATCATCTAGTCCAATCATTAACCTAACACTGACAAGCCCACCACTAAACCATGTCCCTAATATTGGAGCTTTCTACATTTTCTTTTGTTTGGTCAGTGTTTCGTGCAAGTCTGCTCGTCACAAGATTTTCAGAAGCAGCGTATGTTATCTTTCAATTCGATTTTGCTTTCCCCTCTATGAAATGTTGAGATAAACACTTTTATAGCCACTGAGTGGTTGTGGACCATATGTTCCTGTAAAAGCTATAATTTCCCACTGAGGGCTGCTGTTTCCATTAAGCCGTTCTGGAGGCATGCTACATGCTGTAATACCCGCTGACTCGAAGAGCTGCATCGTCGCACCGGCTGGGCACAGTGCTGGTGCCTGATGCTGCGACCTGAACCCAAAAGCATAGCTGAAGGAGCCTAACCTGGGACCACAGCTGAGTCTGAGGGAGAAAAAAAGTCTTCTTTAGTTGTATGCAACAGAGAACACATGCGAAAAGTGTCCTGGCATGGTCAAGGGTAGAAGACTGTTTTTTGTGCTCCCTGAACAGTGAAAGCAGAGGGGACTCTGAGGCAGATATAATCAATCACTAATAATTCAGTAATCACACATAATTCAATTCACTGGATACCCCGGACATTAAAAGAATTAAAATAAGACTGTCACTTTCCCCAAGCCATTTTAGACCCCAGACACTCGCCTTACATGTCAAGTAAAGTTAACAAGTCCCATAGATTCTCCCAAGGTCCCTAACGGTTCCTATAGAAGAGCCACTGTTTCCCGAATTTCAAACTGTGGTGATGCTGAGTTTGCTCAGAATGCCACAGCATTCACATCCTTGGGTGTGAATTACAGCCCTTCTAAAGTACCCATGTAAGTTTACTCTATTAGCATGATTAAGGATGATGAGCCTGTGGCTTAAAGGGTATTTGGGTCTTTCAGTTTTCATCTGGCTTTTTTGGTTTTGGGGTTTTTTTTGTGTTTTTT